>CH000808.1:550244-571545 GCA_000149265.1 Ciona savignyi | reverse complement strand
ATACAGATGGTATATTATGTATCGTTGTTATAACCTTTTGGGTTATCGGACCTATTGCAGTGTGTTGTGTATGATTGAGACGTTCTTTCAATTTGATAGAACCCATTAATACGCTGGGTTCAAGCAAATTTCCGTTAAGTGTCTTGCTCAAGGACACCACCGACTAGCTGGTGACCAGGTTCGAAGCTGCGACCTTTCGGTTGACAGGCGACGCACTAATCCACCAGACTATTGGGGATTTTAAAGAGTTTGGCTTTGATTATGGGCAAACGGCCATGCAGCTGTGCAGAAGACGTTTGCAGCGGTGCAGAAAAAACGAAAACAATTTGCTACAACGTTTTGAAAATATCCTGCCAAGTGTCAATGCACAGCACGATCATCTAAGGACTTCCCTTTAGATTCTTCTAGAAAATTCCTTCACGCATCCACAACATCCTGGTATGCTAAAAGTTACCAAACACGCTTTGAAAATATCCTGCCAAATGATCCTGCCAATGCACGATCCTTTGAATACTTCCCTTTGAGAATTTGCCAGGAAAACCTTTTCACGATTCTATAACAGATTACGTCCTGTTGTGAAGCCAAACTATGAGATCTTTTTATAGCTGTCAATCAAAAGATGATAAAGTTCTTGGCACGTGCTTTGCTATGAAAATGGGATAACTTTGCTAAAAAAACACAAATTTGTAAAAACGAACTACACATGGTTCGAAAGTATACACGATGTGTTATCTCATGGCAAATTTCCCTTAAGTGTTTCGCTCAAGGACATAATCTACTAGCTGGTGACCAGTTTCGAACCTGCGACCTATCGTATGAAAATCGACGCACTAATCCACCAGACTAATAGGAGGTATTTTATAAAGTTTGACTTTGATTACGACAAAACGGCTATGCAGCGGTGCAGAAAAACGAAAACAATTTGCTACGATGATGAAAACATCCTACCCATACACAGTACGATCATGCAACCCTTTGTCTGAAAGACGACGCATTAAGCCACCAAGCTAAACAGATTATATATACCGAATTCGCAAAAAACTTGAAAATATATCCGAAGTAGAAAGATATATAATAAAAATCAAGTTTAGTTTATATTAAATCAAAGTTCACTCTCACAAGTATAAGAATGCCAGATGTCTGCACTTCTTGTATAACTTATCAAAAAACGTCGCTGGACAAAGTAGAATTTTGGGAAAGATCGGAAATTGGATTAGAATCAAAATTAGATCATAGAAAATATTTCACAACTTAGATTAGAATTCGATTACCGGTATTTCGCTTTGATTAGCCTAATTAGACAACTAGAAGTACCTAGTTGTCCAAGTGTGCTGCAGTGCACATTTTCGGTGC
Organism: Ciona savignyi; assembly: GCA_000149265.1. NCBI lineage: Eukaryota > Metazoa > Chordata > Ascidiacea > Phlebobranchia > Cionidae > Ciona > Ciona savignyi. Next base: position 570,192 of record CH000808.1, on the reverse strand, counting down.
AAATATTGCTTTAACAAAAGATCGCCGTTAAAATGATTAACTTGGTCAGTCAATCGTCAAATAGCCATCATCTATTGCGTCGCAGTGCGAATGCCTGACAGAATGGAGAATTCCGATTTTGTAGCCACTAACCAACCGCAATTAGACTAGGCTTTTACAAAGCAGCGATTCATTGGTAAAGTGGTAGTAGTTACTGGTGGAGCATCTGGTATTGGGTTTGCATCAGCTGAGCGCTTTGCAAGCGACGGCGCAAGTGTAGCAATATTAGACATTAACCAAAATGCTTGCGAGAAAGCTGAAAGTTATTTGAAGAAACTAGGCTATAAAGTCAAGTTCTACAATTGCAATGTCAAAAACAGAGATGAATGTTTGGGAAAAGTCGATCGAGTAGCGAAGGATAATGATAACACAATTGATGCTGTGGTCAACTCTGCAGTTTACTTCGGTTCAAAAGGTAAGCTGGGAAAGCGTGTATGCAGAGGTAGATACAACTGACAACCACATGCCGCGTACAATAGACATATGTGTTCGGATCGCGACCGACACATGCAATTCTATATAAAAAATGCGAAACTTAGCCCGGTAAATAAAATAAATAAATATATAAATGTGTCTATCGCAGGTTTAAACAGTCGTAAGGAGGATTATGAAAAAAGTTTCGGGGTAAACGTGATCGGAACGTCGAATATTGTACAAGCATGTCTTCCATTTATGAAACCAGGTAAGGAATCGTCGCATTTGTTATTCTGTAAATATTGTTTGGAAAAACTTTCTGCGATATTAGTCAAGTTTACCTTACTTTGCTTAGAACAACACACTATTAATATCAAGTTGATGGTTTTGATCCTAGGATCATCCGACTTATGGTCTGGTGATTCGATCTGCATGTGACTCTTTTACAATGGACGTGTTTGGTTCGATTGTTTTGACAGGACTAATTTCGAACCAGTGTTGAGCTTTGTCCGTCGACCGTTTTTAAAATGTATGATGTCAACGCATCGGCCGCTCTAACCATTTGGCCAAACAATTAATACATATAGCCAGATACATTACAGTTCTCGTTTTGTGTTAGCCTGTTTAATATTACTACATTGCGACATATTTTATACACTGTTATCTCATTGCCTTTGCTGTTTGAAAGGTTTGTACAATAAATGCTGTTTCAGCTAAAAATAGCAACGAACAGCATCTACGGATATACGATGTTATATTGATTACAATAGTTATATACTTTACAAATTGGGTCGTTTGGTTATATAACATACAAATTGGGTCGTTTAAAGCGTAAGTGCTTTTCTAGTAGAACGAGATATTGTTCACTGTAACTCCACCTTCGTACATTAAAGATCGAATCCAGGCGAGCTCAATGCCACGCGATGGCGGGTAATATTTGAACAGAAGAACTCCGTTCAAGTAAATACCGAAGCCAGTCTTGCAGGACCTGATCATCATCTGTTCAACAGATTAAGCAGAGTTAGAACGTGAATTGTCGTTCGTTACAAAATACATTTTTGTTAACGGAAATAAGCAAAAGAGCGTTATCACACTGGCAATCGTTAGAATAGCGATTTTACACGGATCATTGTCAGATTACTTCGTTAATACATTAGGAAGGATTATTACACATTTGAATCGTCAGATTACTTCGTGAATAAGCAAGGTACTTTATCACACAGAAAATCGCAACATTACCTCGTAGACACTGTCGAGTTACTGGAGCTATTAAATATGATTTAAACGTTTTGATCATTTTAGTTTAATACTTTAATACATTGGGTTTCGGGCACTGGCGCCAAGCAATGCCCGCTACTGCATTGCTTAAAGACAGAAACTAGCAGCTGTGTATGATGTTGTGCCGAATAGTAAACGCGACCGATACATATAACGATAGTTCGACCAGCATGCAACCTACTGAATTATTTGACCAAATATCTTGGTGGGATAGTCCGCTGGCTTTCGGGTGAAGGGTAGCAGGATTAAAATAAGTCGTTAGCTTGTCGATTTTGTCCATTAACAAGGCACTTAGCGGACATCGTCCAAACCCAGTGGAATAATGGGTTCTACTAAATTGAAGCAATGCCTTTATTCTACACACTGCAATTCATAAAATCCGGTAACATGACGGTGGGCGCAAGGTAATCTGACGATTGCTCGTATGATAACACCCCTACCGGTAATAATGACGCAATCTGACAAATTCACAAGTTATGATAGCGCCTCTTAGATTTTCCATTAGGGCGATATAACACAAACATCCTATTACTTAAAAGCGACATATAAAAACGCCAGAGTCACAAGGCTTACTTCGAATGGAGAATTCGGGGCGAATGGGTATTCCATCGGGAGATCACGTTCCTCAGCCTTCCATGCCCCGTTCACCCTCGTGTTTCGAACAATGACCCTGTCGTTTGACCTCGGATTGATGTGCATCGCGATGTCTTTGTTTTCACATTCGAGATTTATAGAGAACCTGTAGAAAATAGGTTATTCATGTTTATCTCTGTGAATGAGGAACACACAATGGGTGTTCTCACGCGGGCAATCAACAGATTACTGCACGATTACGCAAGGTTCTTTAACACACAGGCAATCACCAGATAGCATCTTGCTTACCGTCACGTTACTGGAGCTATTGCAGTGTTGAGTATTAATTAATTTAATGAACCAATTAATCGAGTGTGTTCAAGCAATGTCTGTTATGTGCCTTGCTCAAGGACACAACCCAGTAGCTAGCGACCGAACTTGCAACCTTTCGGCTGAAAGGCGATATATAAGCATACCAAGCCATTCGATCAAACATATTTGATGAGCAAAGGTAATCAGCATAATATGAGCACACGGCTAGAAATCGATTTTATATTTATATTTTAAACACCCGGGGAGGTGCACCACTGAGTACCCATTAACACTGCTTATTAAACCCCGGGCACGCACATATATGGACACGAGATGTCGCACGAGAGCAACAAATTACGTGATTTACTACTTTACGTGATTTCCATCCACGTTGTACGGTAAAGTGGCCGAATGGTTAGGCGATCGACATATATGCAGATTTCACTATAAAAAACGGTCTTGGTAACAATCCCATCGCGGGTTCAAACCTAGCCACCCTCCCCCCCCCAAAAAAACATAAATAAAATAAAAATTCCCATCCACGGTGATACAAGTCACTAATGTGTGTTGTGTTTTACAGTACAAACCTATCGCTGATGTGGTTTGCCGGTTGTCCGAGAATAACGATGGTGTGGTGTGTAATGTCGTCGAAAGGTATGGGCACCGATCGGTTCACGACCTGAAATAAGAATAGAATCGGAATATTTTTGAATGTTTATGTTTAATTCAGGTGCAAAAAATAACACAAGTGATGGTATCACACAGGCAAATATCCGATTACCTCGCACTAACCTTAAGGTATATCGAATCTACTGCATTGTGTTGTGTAGGATTAAAACGTACAGTTTTAGAACAACCCAATAATCCACTGGGTCCATACGATATCCGGTAAGCGGCTTGCCCTTTATTGGCGGTCTGACCAAATTATATGTTCAAAATTTACTAGTTTGAATGAATGAACACACTGTAATCCGAATTTATACCCAATAAATAATTACATTGTATTAGTTGCAAACTGTTCGTTACCACGTTCAATAAATGCACACAGCCTTGAAAACCGACCTTCGACAAAACGATTCCTTATTTATAAAAAAAAATTAAAACAAGAGGAAACGAAAACCATACTCACCGGATTAAGGACTTCTATTCCTTTGTCTGGGTACTGTAATTAATATAGTTGGAAAAGAGAATAAGAAAAGGTATTATGGACTATCAGATAGCCTCGCGCCACCGTGGGATTACTGGAGCTATTACAGTGTGTTGTGTATATGATTCAGATTTCGCTTCAATTTGGTGGAACCCTTTAATCAGCTGGGTTTAGGTATTGTCCGTTCAGTGCCTTGTCTACAGACACAACCAAATAAAATTACTTACCGGACACTGCTTAAATCCAATGAATTATTGGGTTCTACTAAATTAAAGGAACGTCTTATACACAATACACTACAATAGCTCCGGTAATCCAACAGTAAATTAATTTGCCGCAAAACTGTAACAATGTTACACCTGTATTTCACAACGCACTGCTCTATTATTACAAAACTTTACAGCTAAACTAGAGCACCGGCGCGCAGCATAGCGCATGCTGCTTCCAACCAAACAAACTAGGGGAATCACCACCATTGATACTCTTAAAAACACACGGTTAAAAACATTGACTAAGGGAGGGTATCACTCGTCACATTTTTTTGGTAGGTTCAGGCAATATGTGCCTTGTGCAAGTTCGCAACCAAGTAGTAACGCAACATGACAATCCTATTCATCCAAATATTATAAAGGTTGGATATCTCTTACCCGCCCGGTTATTGAAAAATCCAGAGAGTTAATAACGACGTCTCCCTCCACGTTGATTCTTGATATGCTGTACAACGGAACACGATTCTTCATTGGCAACAGGTCCTTTCCATCCAAGACAAACTTGAAAGAAAGTTATGAAACATGTTTTAGATACTTTTACATTAAAACAGTATTCCTATCCTCAAAAAATCACGTAATACGCGACCATATGTAAATCTTACGTAATACATAGATCACTATTACGTCATATATTCATTACCAGCCAAATTACGTCATACCTGAATATTTCGTCACCATGATGTGTATTATTATAAATCTCATAATTACGTCATACATCACCATAATTACGTCATAGCTCTATCTTACGTCATACGCCGATAACAACCACAATTACGCCACGCCATACGTGATACCTCCATGCTGTCCTCCCAACAAAAGATGATGAGTTTGAAGAGCTTCCCTCGCACAAAGCTGGAACCAAGTAAATGGATTTCTTCATTCTTCCACACCCCTCCCTCCCTGTTGTTCAACACAATCTTGTTCTGGTCGAATCGAGGGTTAAAATGCATCGCAATGTCTGATCCCCCGTGCGGTTGGAGATTAATGTAAAACCTGGAAAATAGAAAATCAGTTTGCCCGACCGAGTAGCTTGGTGGGTTAGTTCGCTTCCTTTTAGCGGAAGGGTTGCAAGTTTATAACTCACCCCTTGTAAGTTTGGTAAGTTCTTAGACAAGACACTTACTTTTCCTGTTAATAAAGATACACATCCTATCCTATCAAGTTTGACTGGTTAAGTTAAAATTTGAATTTTATTGAGACGGTGTGATTTAACCTTATTTAACATTTTAACCGGTGTGATTTTAATCTTATACTCATTTATGGTAATGTAATGGCTGTTAAGCTTTGCGTTCGTCTTATGGCTTCAGATAACATGCTATATGTTAATAGATTTAACTTCAAAAGTAGAGTTTTTTCGGACGATCACCTTAGTGGGTTAGTGCGTCGCCCATTAGCCGACAGTTTTCTGGTTTGAAATTAGCCCTGGCGGTTGTGTTCGTGGGCAAGATACTAAGGGTACAGTGCCTGAACCTAGTGAAAATATTGACTTAGCCAAACTGAAGGAACGTGCAAACCCGGCGGTCGGAAAGAGGTAAACTATGTGTGTTAACGTACCTTGTATTTTCCCACTCACGGGGATAAACATCATTATTCGATCCCAATATAAAAAACAGGAATGTAAAAATAATATTACTTTATTTAACTACAGGATTTGTTAAACCAACCTGTTTGCGTTCGGCATCGCGGTACCAACGATGGTGAAGGTTCTACCAGGGAACATCCCGTTCACGTGCTCCGTAAACGGGACAACCTTGAAAGAAAAACACCATTTTACCAAGGTATTTGTTACGCTAAGAAGACGTAGTTTTGTATAATAATATCTACTTTAAAGAAATCGCCGTTTTTTAATTAGAATTAATTCTTGACAGAAAACGGCAAAATGATACTCGTTTTAGCATGTCAAGATTAAAATTAAAAAAAAATCGGACACGAACGGATGCGTGTCCGCTCCGTCACCGGCTCTAACGCATACATAGATATCATACAAAACCGAATAACTTGCTAGGTTAGTGCGTCTTCTTCAGCCGAGTAGTTTGAAACTGGTCGTTAGCTAGTCGGTTGTATCTTTGGGCAGGGCACTTAGTGGACATTGCCTGAACCCGGTGGAATGTTGGGTTCTACTAAATTGAAGAAAAGTTTGAATTATACAAAACACACTGCATTAATAGTACGGGAGCCCGTAGGGGTCAACATAGCTGGAAAAGTAACCAATTTTCTTCTATATAGCAATGATCTATGTATATTTCCATGAAAGAAAATGGACGTCTGCCGGGCACATTGTGGTGGATGTGGTCAGGGGGGCGTAAAGAGGAGACCCACAAAATGAGCTAGATTAGCTTGTAAGGTAACCCGACGAAACGTATTGGAAAATGCTCGGCATATCCCATGGTATCATGAATGGCTATTGCCAGACATTTCAAGTGGTGGGAAGTGCCCGCCAGACCCATATAACTAGTACCCCAAAATTGAGCTAGATTAGCTCATGAGGTAACCCGATGAAACTAATTGAAAAATGTTCGTCATGGTCTACGGTATCGTAAATCGCCAATGCCAGACGATTTAAGTGGTGGACCGTGCCTGCCAGACGCCCTCAAATGCCCCATGTTCCAAAAATTGAGCTAGATTAGCTTGTAAGGCAACCTCACGAAACATATTGGAAAATGTTCGGCATATCACAAGATATCATGAATGGCTATTGCCAGACATTTCTAGTAGTGGGGAGTGCCCGCCAGACCCACATAACTAGTACCCCAAAATTGAGCTAGATTAGCTCATGAGGTAACCCGATGAAACTAAATGAAAAATGTTCGTCATGGTCTACGGTATCGTAAATCGTCAATGCCAGACGATTTAAGTGGTGGACTGTGCCTGCCAGACGCCCCCAAATGCCCCACGTTCCAAAAATTGAGCTAGATTAGCTTGAAAGGTAACCTCACGAAACATACTAGAAAATGATCGGCACAGCCGAGTGTATCATGAATGGATATAGCCAGATATATCTGGTGGTGGGTAGTGCCCGCCAGATCCCTATAACTAGTAGACTACCCCAAAATTAAACTAGATTTGCACTTGCGGTAACCCGATGAAACCAAATAAAAAATGTTGGGCAGGTTTTAAGGAATCGTAAATCGCAAAAGTGATATGTAATTTTAATAATTTGATAGCCAAACAGCGTAACAAAGTATTTATTGATGTTCACAAAACAACGTAGGCTAATGTTCCGTCATTGACTAAATCATTCCTGTTCTTCTTCCTCATCCGCATCTGAGTCCGAGTCTTCGCTCCACGTTTCGTCAGTTATTTCTATTATTAACTGACTGTCGGTTTCTGCAATATCTTCTGCATTTCTATCTTCAAACAACCTGTCGGGTATACTACGACCCTGAAACCAGATTGGCACAAAAATACCCTTCTCCACAACCATCCATAGTAGGTTGGAACTAACCCATTCGTGGGAGATTCTGTCGCAGCACGCATCCACAATCCTGCAATGTACTTTGTCCGTTGGATCTTCATCTCGAGAGTTCGGATGCAGGGTGGTAGTAAAGCACAGTCGACTCGTTTAATGTTTGCCAGTGGATTTCCCTAAAAGTCAATGAACCCGTGTTGTTACATTTGTTGTACGATATTTAAGAACCGGTGATATGAAATTAACGCATTTTGTACCGCAATTACCTGATCAAGTTTGTCGTTCATTTGTAGAAGTGTGTTGTATCGTGCTTCATTGACATCACGAATTTCACTCTGTCCATACATGCGACAAACAAACTCGGATGCGACATCAAAATCAACTCTCTGCACCTCTCCCATACCGATAAAAAGATTAACGTAACAACCACTTTTGTCACTCTCAAGGAGATCAAATGTTTTACTTTTGCCTTTCCTAAACAAAAAGAACAAATTGTAAATTAAACCATGCTCTCATACAAACATTTTGTGCTTACCTGTAAAAGGCCGAAGTGAAATCACATCCAGTAAATGCATGGTATCCAGGGAGTGCTCTTGAAAGTCCAGGTTGGAGCTCATCAAGAACATGAACAATGTTAGTCACGTTGATAAACCTCCTGCTTTTTCCCATTCCACAATCCATTACAATGTTGGCTCTACACCGGACTTCTTGGCGTTGCGCTCCAAGAGCACCAATTAATATCACCAAGACGTCTGTGTCGGATGCCCGCACTATAACATGCCCTGTTGTTGTTTTCGCAATATGAAATGCAATCAGCGTATCCGCCTCTTCATGGTCGGCTTGAAGGTGTACTGGATTAGTTACATTGATATGATGTTGTCTGTCGGGAACGTATTGGAAGCACTCGCCACCATAGGAAGCAATCAAGGTCTTCCCACTAAACAGGTGCCAGTTGTAATCTTTTCCCCACTCTTGTAAAAGAAACTTGGCTAGTTCGTTTTTGAATTTTCCATCAGTGAGAAGCTTTTGTCCGCTCTGCCTGATAGTCTGATTTGGTCCGGTAATCACATATGCTGAACCAACTGCACTTCGCAACCTTCTCTCACTTTCTTTAATGGAACACTCAATGTACTTGTCGAGACAAACATGTGCCTCATTGGCCCTCCCGGAAAACACCACTGAGAGAATATTGTGCGCAATTAATGCATATGATGCTCCAATGTTCGTTTGCGAATAAACAGAATGCAAAAGAAGTCCTCTGTCATATACCAGTAAATAGGTCGTCGGTAAATCCGCCTCCGTGAATATTTCTGTCTGAAGTGATTCGAGCTTTTTTAGCAAGGCAGATTTGTCGGTTTTCACAGGCGCCCCGTCACAGTGTGCAAGGGACAATGGATATGTGGTAATTGGATAGGATATAACATTCCGTAGGTCAAATGCTGTCTTCTCTGCTACAACTACAATCATACGCAGAAACATGTCTTTCAGTCCCCCAGCAGTTGTTTTTGCCTTCTGCGAGGATGGTACTTTGGCCTTTTGCTTCAAGTTCTGAGAAGCGAAGTTTTGTACAGGCGTGCGTTTCACAGGTTAAAGAAATCGATTGCTGTTGGAGTTCCATTCATGTTGAAATTTCTCTTTTTTATCCTGTCCTCTTCTCAGCGTATTGGTTAGATATGATTCGGTATCTTTAGATGCTACATGACCGGTAGCAATATTGACCAAAGAAATTGGAGCATCTTCTGCAAATGGATTTCCGAATAGGTCAACTTTTGCACTCAGTGCCGCCATATGACAGTTGTCCTTTTTAATTCTTGAAGGACGGCATTGAGCTGCTGCACTTTCCCCAAATTCAAGTCCGGTTAATCTTCTGAGCTCTGTGACTGCCATAGACCGCTGTGTCATAGTCAATGACCAACGGCGCATTGCGTTCACATAATTTCGAAAGGAAACGATTCCTTACATTGTGGATGCAGAATCACGATTAACTGTCTGCTCCAAAGAGAGATCAACAGCTGATCTGCTATAATCTTTTGATGTGCGTCTGATGGAAAACGCACCATTTTGTAATATCTCGCGCACCTTTGGGTCTAAACTCTTCAACTTTCGGAGAAAAAGTGTGCCCCATCTGGCGTAGTTTGGACGGTTCAGGGCAAATAACACATCCAACATCTGTGGAAATACATTTACATATCCGTCGACGTCATTGGTCTTTACACATCTCTGCAGTTCTCTGTGAAGGCGAGTGATCAGATAGATGCAAATGGCCCAGTATTGTGCTGTTGATCCAAGATTTCCGTCGAGAATCGTTTGAAAGTAATTCTCATAAATCCTCAGATGCTGGGTAACAACTGGATGCGATAGATGTTCTTTTGCTAGTATTGGGTCCAAAGGTACAGTAGACATAACTTGTTGGAAGGAATCAAAGTCGTTTTGGATATTTCAAGAAGAAATCGTTTGTAAATTTTCTGTTCTAAGACATTAGCAAGCAGCTCGTGAATACGCGTGCATCTGTTGTAAAACCTACCCTTGATAAATCCTACCATTGAACCTTCCGCCAAAACGTCGGCTTTGGTGAGAACATATTCAATTCCATTTTCATTTATAAGTGTACCAACTGCTCCGTAGAAAGCTAACTCAATGTGAAAGCTCCCTAACATTATCAAAAGTTTGTCGAATTTGGGGGTTGGATGGCTTGGCGGCGATCGCCTATGTAAACCATCTTAATTATCAACATCCGCGATAAGATTGACGTCATCCACTCGGAAACTGCAGAATCACGATGAGGGCATTATGGCGCCAGAATGGTCAGATGATTATGACGTATTCGTCACGAGACGCCTGAGGCCTGTTCATGTGCGACGAAGCGTGGTGGAATTGCTGGCCGATCTTATTTGAATCTTATTTCGTCGCACAGATAACTTAGCGATCAGATAAGTTATCTGTGATGTCGCACAGATAGCTTAGCGATCTTATTTCGTCGCACAGATAACTTAAGTGGCAGATAAAAAACGGAGCGGAGAAGACTGGTGGCTGACCAGGGCAGGACCAAGTTGACTTCCACCTGGCGCGCTAAGCGCCAGCCAGGTTATTGAGACTTTGTGGTATAGTTGAAAGAAGGGGAACAAGACAAAAGTCGCATCTGCCGGTTTAAACAAAGAACGAGTTGACAAGCCGCAAGGAAAACGAACTGTCTATTAAACGCATTGCGCAGTTATTCCGACGCGATTCGGTCGCTGCGAAGTGCGAAGTGATTCCCGAGTAAAGTGCATTGATTTATTCGTGTGTTCATATTAACGACGTTTGACAATAAACTAACCAACGTTCAATAAGCGTGGACTCGATCTTTGGAAGTCGGATATTGGAGTCAGCATATATTCGAGCCACGCGGTGCAGCACAGTGCATCCACCCATAACGCCAAGGTGCGCCCACAGAGGGTAAAAAAAAAACCCGATAAACGTCAAACGTTGCAGTAAACTCTCCGTTAAACGTCGAACGTTGCAGCTTGTATGGAGTAGGCTTCTATTGCAACGGCCAAGTCGTAAGTAACAACTGCAAAATCCTGGCCAGTCTCCTTTGCAACGTTCTGTCGGGCACACCCAACCACTAGAAATGTCTTCCAATAGTTCATTTATTATACCCCGGGCTATGTCAGACATTTTTTAATATGTTTCGTGAAGTTACCCTTTGTGCTAATTTAGCTCAATTTTTGGAACATGGGACATTTGAGGGCGTCTGACAGACAGAGTCCACCACTTAAATCGTCTGGCATTGGCGATTTACGATACCGTAGACGATGTCGAAACTTTTTATTTAGTTTCATCGGGTAACCTCATGAGCTAATCTAGCTCAATTTTGGGGTAGTCTACTAGTTATAGGGATCTGGCGGGCACTACCCACCACCAGATATATCTGGCTATATCCATTCATGATACACTCGGCTGTGCCGATCATTTTCTAGTATGTTTCGTGAGGTTACCTTTCAAGCTAATCTAGCTTAATTTTTGGAACGTGGGGCATTTGGGGGCGTCTGGCAGGCACAGTCCACCACTTAAATCGTCTGGCATTGACGATTTACGATACCGTAGACCATGACGAACATTTTTCATTTAGTTTCATCGGGTTACCTCATGAGCTAATCTAGCTCAATTTTGGGGTACTAGTTATATGGGTCTGGCGGGCACTTCCCACCACTTGAAATGTCTGGCAATAGCCATTCATGATACCATGGGATATGCCGAGCATTTTCCAATATGTTTCGTCGGGTTACCTTACAAGCTAATCTAGCTCATTTTGTGGGTCTCCTCTTTACGCCCCCCTGACCACATCCACCACAATGTGCCCGGCAGACGTTCATTTTCTTTTATGGAAATATACATAGATCATTGCTATATAGAAGAAAATTGGTTACTTTTCCAGCTATGTTGACCCCTACGGGCTCCCGTACTATAACTTCAATAACCCGAAAGTTAATCTGACGATTGCATGTGTGATAATATCGCTTGCGTTTTCCCATTCACGGAAATAAACATAATTATTCTGTCCCATTTAAAAATAGCATGATGTAAAATTTATATTACTTACCCGATTTTCTATGATTGGCTGAGCCATTTTAAGTAACCACAACGGCGTTTAAATTATGCGAATATATAAAGATCGAATAAATACAAAAGTCTAGGAGCTGCGTTTTTGTAGTTCAATACTAAGCTGAGAAAGTTAAGCTGACAGTTTTGACTGAATAAGTTCTACCTACCATGTTATGAATCTGGCGTAAACCAGCAAATGCAACCACAGTCTCATTAGGCGTAAACAAACACATGCAACCGCAGTCGGGCTGGTTGTATTCCTTTGGGAAATTACTTGTTTACAGCTGTTGAATTTAAGTATACTTTTCCGGGCTAAGTTCCAACCGACTTTTGTATAGAATTTGGTTTATGTATCGGTCGCTTTAACCATATACAGCAACCGTACATGTTGGACTTAATTTTTTTCGGGTTCAGTTTCGAACCCATGATTGGCTCGTTGCTAAGACCTTATTTCTGTGTAATTCGCTATATGTATCGGTCGCTCCATTCGGCCACGCGACCGCACGGATTGGACTTAATTATAGACAGCGTTCTCCTTATTAAAGAAATCTATGCACATCTATAGGGTTTTAGGCTTATAAGCAGATCCCAGCTTCAATTTTAAGTTGTGGGAAATAAAAAAAATACTAAACAAAGTGGCAGGAGTTTAAAACTGCAAGAGACGACAGTCGTCACTCCAAGCAAAGATTACAATTAGAAATAAATTTAATATAAAATAAACGTTAACTCCCGTACAGACTTAAATATAACCATTAACCAGGTTCGAAACTAGACATGGTACCAAAATAAACCAAAAATTAAGGCGGCCTTAATGTATATGCTTTGAAGGTTTTGTTGCGGGTTTTATCGTGGAAAACAAAAAATAAACCAAACTAAACTATGATTATCATCGTATTGAGTTTACCTAATTCAGGTAATAAAAATACAATTACATACGGGGCTTAGGCCTGCTTTATTTATTTCGGGGTTTAGGGGTTTTATTCATTACTATTAATCTGGTTATCCCAAAATAAACCATATATATTTAGGGTTTAAAGGTCATAGGGAAAAAATAAACTATTTTAAAGCATGATTATCGTAATGAATTTACATAATTCAGGTGAAAATACTAAAATTACTTACGGGGTTTACTATGCTTGGTTGGGACATCTTTAGTACCTTTTACGACGTTTAACTTAAACCTTTGTGAATACAACAGAAAACGAATAATAAATACAACCGAGAAGCGTTTTGCATATAAGCAGTTAGCTAAGAAAGTTAAACAGTTTGTGACAGAATGATTAATGTCTCGATTTCCTTAGCACGATTTTCCTGATATGTCACACCAGAAGTTCTCAATGTAAACAGTGCGTGCATTGAAACAAACAAGGCAATTATGTCTTTTTTAACCGGATAAAGTTTTAAACCCATTATCCTCGTCATTTATTTTTTCATTTTTATTTTTTATGTGGGTTTAGCGGCCATGTCTAATTATACTGACATTTGATAATTTATTGTTTTTAGACGTGTTCTAACGACAGTCGTTTTGCCGTTTTATTCCCTTTTTCCAATGTTTTATCAAAGGTCATGTTTTCATCGTGGAAACAAAAAATAAACTAAACTCGTCCCTAAGACTGTTTTTTCTATAGATTTGGTATATGTATCGGCGGGGACAACCATTTTGACACATGATCGTAAGATTTGATAATTATGTCGTCGGACAGAATAGCTTGGTGGGTTAGTGCGTCCTTTTTAGTTGGAAAGGTTAAATATTCGAAACTGGTCACTACTCGGAAATAACCAGAAATGGTATTCTGCTAAGAATCGGCAATATAAACACATTTACAACTGACATTTATTTAAATATTTGGAATTAGGCGACCTAGAACGCCCCGTTACGTAATCGGAAGATGGTCTGAAGATTGCCCGTGTTTTTCCCATTTTTTCATTCATGGAAATAAACATGAATGTCCTAACAAGACTAGGCACACGGTAACCTGACGATTCCCGACGAAATAGCCCAACATGAGTTCCTGAATTAAACTGGAATGTGTATTCGGTATTATAATTACTTCATGCTAGATAACGAATAAATTATTTACTATGAGGCAAGCTTTTCACTCAACAATAGTGTTTAATGTGCCCATTAATGTACAAATACACAAACTAAAAAATAGCACATTGCACACTAGAAAATAACGCTGGTTGTACACTCATAGTTTTATTATGACATATAGAGTTCAATTGTGACATATGCAATAGACCTTTTGGAACGGATTGACATAAGAACATCTGGATCTGGCTGGTTTAAACTAGATCTGATTGCCCGTTGGAATGAGAAACAACGGTTCGGCCGGCAGTCGAATCGATAGGATTACGCTAAGCCGTTTTATAGCGCAAAGCAAGGATCTAGTTTGCAGGGACTCGAAAACAAGTTATTTTGAACAAAAACACGCATTCAAATTTACATTTTTAGTATGTCGACAAGCTTAGCTTTGTTTCAATGGTATTTGGTCTACAAATGCTAAATCTTTTACTCCCTGTGCGTTGGTACCGTTGCTCGACGATCAGAAGCGGAAAAATTAAGTGCATAATATGTACAATGTTTGTTTTCTAGCGGAACCTAATACTGGGCGAAAGAATGACAATTGATCGCTGGAGTGTGCGGACCACAGACTGTTTTCTTGGGGAAAAAGGGGGTTACTACACAGTGCCAGCAAAAAAAACAAAGGATTGTACACCAAAAAAATCAAAAGCCTTGCGGAATATATGGGCATTGGGTAAGCAATACTTGAAAACTGAAGGAAATAAACGTCTCAACAAGCACCGTTTTGGTCGTTAGGTTGGCCAGAAGTTATTCCAAACCGGCGTTGTAGGCATAGTCGGCCTTGTTGTGCATTACAAGCTTCCCGTTTACGAAGTAGAAGCTGTCAGATTTGGTGTCGAATGGGGCATCAATCATTTTTTGCACTGGGAATAAAGTTAATAAATTAGATACTTGTCCGAATGATTAGATTGGTGGATTAGTGCTGTTAGTTGAATGGTTGTGGTTTAAAACTGGTCGCTAACTAGTCGGTTGTAAGCACGACTCTTAACGGACATTGCCTGAATCCAGCGGATTAATAGGTTCTACCAAATTAAAGGAACGGGTCTATCATATAAAACACATTGTAATAGCTCCAGTAACCTGAGGCGTGAGAGGATTTTCCCCATTCACAGGGATAAAACATGAATATTCTATCCTATCTTAGTCACGATTGGTATTACGATACGGTCTGTATACACAGACGACGTTAAAACTAGCGTGAATTGGCAATTTCTGTTTGCACAAGCACTTAGTTGAAAGGGTACGCCCGGTCTGGAGTATTCATACGACGTTTATTTACACAATACAAATACATGGGCAAAATGCTAGTCATGCGTTAAAACAGCAAATCAAACACTTCAGACAAACCAGTCTATTATGAATTAAATAACCTTTACACCAAAGCTATCAAAGTCTTGCTATGGTACATTTTTAAAAACTTAGCATTCTTAGCTTTACAGCTAATACATTCAAGTCTTCTTACATACAAAATTCCGTTCACAAGACCGTATTCCAACAACAGTTGCCAATTCGAATACTCACTGGTTTCCTGAGACAGCTTTGGGAACTCGTAAATATGTTCGCACGTGTTCTTGCTGTTTGGGATGCAGAATCCGAAGTCGAAATCGAAGCTTTTGAGCAATTGGTTCCGGAAGTAGTGACGTTCGACCATTCGGAAGCTCTGGACTGGATTGTCCCCAACGACAAACTCAACTCTGCAGTGGGAAGGGGGTTGGGTACGCGAAAATAGGTAATGTTCAAACCATCGAAACTCGGACAATTCTCAACGAAAATAAAAACAAAAGGTTTTCCATTGCCAGCGAGAAATTGGCTATTTTACTTCATAGTATAAGCTTATGTAAATACTGCGGGTTAAATGGGGCAAGAAGTGGGTGATTTAAACAGGAGACAAGTTAGGCAATTGTATAAGGGCCAAGGTATTTGTATGGAAGATTTAGACAGGAGATAAGGTAGACATGGGCAGTTGTATGTAGATTCAGTAGATTTAAACAGAAATCTGTTGGGAATATATTCAGGGCCCGGGTTTAGATTTTGCAGTGTACTCTCTAACATAACTATTTGGCATTTGAATATATGGGTAAGATTTCGGCTATTTAAATGTAGATTTAAATATATAGATTAGGCATTCGAATATAAGTAAGGAATAGGCATTTAAAATCTAGATTTACAAAAATGCAGATTTGATTGGCGAGGTTTTGGCATATGTAAAAAGGTTGTGTATTTGCACATCAGTTTTAAGCATCTGTAGATCCACAAATGGGCTCAAGGCATTTAAGATAGGTTGTAGGGATTTTCAGACATTTTACATTGTAGATATACAGATAAGATTTAGACAACCTGTGCACATGGCATTCTGACACTCATTGACACGGCAAAGTTACTCACGTTGCTCCAACGGTTTTCAAACGTAGAAATTCGGGGGTGAATTGATATCGAACAAATCTTCCTGCATTTGGGTCGGTGACGTCAATGCTGTTTGGTAGATCACCCATCTCTTCTGCAGAGGGAAATATACTGCATTATGCGAAGTGTTGCAAAAATAAAACTGGAACTTTGTACCAAAATCAACTACATTATTGCAAATCTAACAGAATACACTGTGTAATGGCAAATTTTAAAGTTGCAATTTTATATCTAAATACACTGCATTATTGGAAATCTAATAAAGTACCTTGCATCTTCTGTGAATCCTCTCAAAACAATTATTTTTTTTAAATTTAGCTTTTAACATTGTACAAGAAATTGATTACATGTGCAAAAACATGTAGCAATACAGAGGTTTAAGATAAAGAAGACACAAAACTAGAGAACTTTCGGGTATTTTTTGTGCCTCTCTGTTTTTCTGGAGTATCTTGATAATCCTTTTTTATATTTCTTGATTTTTAGTTTAATTCTTGTGACTGCAGAGAAAAAATGATTTTCCGAAAAATATTAATTTTAATATTTTCATAAAATATTAGTAGCAAGATTTTGACCTGTACTACGGTAAACATTTTTATGTTTGTGGTATGTTAATGGACATAGCTAGCCTAACATTTTAACAGTATAGACCCTTATGTGAACATACCAGATTTTGGGGCATCTGGAATAAGAAACATTTCGTAATAGATTAAGCCTGATTTACCTAATAAATAGAAGAAGTCACATGTGTACAGATACTATTAACTTTTACATTTGACATAATGTATCTGTTAAAAAATCTTTTTGGTCTTGTAAAACACGACACAAAATGAATATTTCTGTTTGTAAGCTATGCTGTTAAAGCAATATAATTGAAGTGGTCTCTTAGCATCGATATTTTTGTTGTAATCGAATATTGAAGTGGCATTAACTGTGTCAACAATTTGTACAGTACAAGAGAACTCCAGCAACTATATATTTGTAAGCACCACCAGTAATATGTTAATTTTTTAAAGCTTTGGTTGGCAATTGGCAAGTATAGTATTTTTTCATAATGGTGTCTTGTCATGTCACCAGTTTCCCTAGGTGTCATCTGCAGAGCACCGATATTACTATATTGTGTGTAGAGCACAGACATGAAGACACTAAGATTCTGATTATTAACAGGTCAAAACAACATTAACCTATTTCAACTTCCGGGTAACTTCTCATATAGATCGACCACATAAAACTCTTAATAGGACAACATGTATAAAGAAACAGAAAGTGCCATGCAAGAGTGGTGTTACATAGTTTGCACAAGCTTTTCACAGAAGCGAATTGCTTTTAAATTGATATACAAACATACAGTATACAAATCGATTATTAGGTTCTTGGTTTTTCTACTTAATAACCGACCTTTAACTTAACTTTATGCTTTTCCCAGTTGTTTATATTAAAAGGGGCATAAACGTTTTGTTTCGCCATTTGCAATTATATTAGATTAAAAGCGCATAACCTTGGTAGGATGATGTATGCATTTTAAAATAGGTATTATGTGTGATTCAGTTGAAATCGATATGTTTATGTCAAAGCATAATTTTAGTACATAATACTAGGGTTACCAAGGGTGCAATTTAAAAAAGAAAGCTGCAATTTTCACTTCTGGCATAATAAACATGGCTTCTTTGGCCTTACAAAGTATGAACAAATTAACCAATGCATTGTACTTATGTAATAAAGGCAATTAGGGACTGATCTATATATACACATTCACATTGTGCTGGGAAGAAATTAAATATACATTTCACTTTTAAATGCTTGAGGCGACAAGCACTTGATAATTGCACAAGAATTTGCATTAATAATTAATATGCAACAGACCACAAGTGAGACCAGAAATGGAAACTTGAAATTGAAAGTGCAAAGTCCTGATGAATCCATTGGGACCCACAACAGCCCATTAAACATAAACCACAGCTTCAAATTATTTTATAGGTAAATTTTAAAATCTTTTTAAATTTGTCTGTTAAAATGGTAGAAACAAAAAATGATTAAATACTAGAACCATAGAAGGATTAATATGGGTACAACGTACAAGTCTACCATATTAAAACCTGTATTTACCCCAATAATAGGAGAAGGGCTATTAAACTATAAGCCAGGCATGGGCAACATACGACCGAGTCCGGTCCACAGACTGTATCTAACCATACTCTGTAATTAAAATATTAAATACTATTCATGTAATAATCCGGCCCACCAATAACTTCATTTTTCCACAGCTGGCCCGCCGATTAGAGAAGTTGCCCACCCATTATATAAGCGATTAAGTGGTTTAAAAAATAACTGACAGAGCACTGGATGGAAAAAATTGATAAACCAGTAATCCTCTAACTGTTGCACAGCCTTTTTAGACTCTCACCTTTGGTTGGTTTTGCAATTTCAAATAAAACGGAATCACTTTCCATGTCGCGTATCTTGAATCTAGTGAAATCGATGCCATAAACGTTGTCGTCAACACTACATAGGTAATCTGTAATAATATATGACAGTTCATAAAAAAATGTATATATGTTTTAATTTAAGAGAGCCCATCAATAAAAATGTATAGGCCTATGTGTTTTTACAGGTTATTTTTACAAATCTAAAAAAAGTTTCTTAAATAAAATAAACATATATATATATATTTCTATGTTTTATAGATATATTTCACAATTATAATTGAGCTCATTAAATAAAAAAATGTATATATAATTTTTATGGGTAATATAAACACATTTAAGAGAGTTAAACAAATAATTATGTTTAAATATGGTTTTACCTATAATTTGCACATATATAAAATTATTCATAAAAAAAGAATGTATAAATATGTTTTATAGATAATAAGCACGAATATAAAAGTGCTATTAATTGGTTTATCAAATAAAAATATGTATATATACATTTTTATAGGTAATTTATATATACATTTTTATAGGTAATTTTATGGGAGCTTAAAAAATAAAAATGCATATACAGTAGAACCCCGCTTACCTGACCACCTATGGAACCGTGATCAAGCGGTCGCGTTAGCGGGGTGGTCGTGTTAGTGAATTTTGATTTAAAGCAAGTTGTCGTCATATGCAGCTTAAACGTCTGCATTTTTACTAATTTTCACCAAATGCCATTATTTTTTATCAGATACTGCAGAAAGAATTTAATACTAAAGTTTATCTTGTAAGATTCAGTACTGTTTGCCACATTTTCTTTCGTGTGCGCTCATTAAATTCTTATTGGTTTGATCATAAAAGAAATTTAACCTTATTATTTTGGCGACAAAGGCAAATTAATTAGCACATGTGGTCACTTAAGCGGAGTCAAATTTGAAGTTTTGAATCAAAATATGGCGGGTCCTGGTCTGGAAACCGGGGTGGTCGCGTTATTGAAACAGAATGCAATGCATTCATGGGCGT
>CH000808.1:516519-544472 GCA_000149265.1 Ciona savignyi | reverse complement strand
ACCAACGTGCAGGGGCAGCGAGTTCCGGGGGTGCGGGGTTGCCAGGCAACCCTGGGAATTTGAGGGCTAAAGTTCGATAATTAAAAAAAAATTTTTTGAGCGTTTTAAATATTTTCGGCAACTACACTTTTACGTTAGTCAACTTGTATTTATAACCGTTACCGCGTTCATTTTTATTTCGAAAGGTTACTTTACCGACCACATTTAATTTGTCGTAATTGCGTTGTTTCTATTTAACGCATTGTGTGCCAGCAACACAACAGATAAGCATAGTTAGTTTATAAACTTCAATTATACATAACACCATTCACACGTCGATTGTTTGATTGTTTACGTAATATAAGCAACCATTCACACGTCGATTGTTTGATTGTCAACGTAATATACAGAACCATTCACACGTTGATTGTTTGATTTTTAACTTAATATTACTTATTACAACCAAAGTTATACTACGTATCGTAACGTGGCCGTTTAAAAAAAAGCATCGCATAAATATAAACAGAATCACAATAACCTATTAGACCCGATAATAATTATTGATAGAAGAAATCGCACAATGGTCGTTTAAACCAATTCTAGAAATATTTATATCTCGAAATCTGAACCTTGACTAAATTACGCTTTCTCAAAATGTTGCAATTATAGTAAGCAACCGCAACTCGTGGCGGTATTTGTTCCTTTGATCGGCGGATTATCGAACAGTGCAGATTAGGGTTGACCTTTTAAGGGCAAGTAAATAAAGGTGACGCAGAAAGCGGAAATGAAACACATTTTAATTATTTTAACCTAGAGCAACCTAAGCGTGTATTCCATTCTAAATCAGACATTTTTTAAACGGGCGTAAACGCATTTAAAACGTCTAATTTAAGTGTTAAAATGAACAAAAATTTCCCGGGGAAGAATGCCGCCGAACCCATCTACTCGTTGCATTCGCAACCCTGCGACATTTTAAAACTATCCGCCTATGCCGACGTGTATATCCCGAGTTCAAACCAGTGATTAACTAGCACCGTGCGTGACTAAGTTTGTACTATTTTGGTGTTCGTTGCCAGTTGCTTTTGTTACAGTTAGGATTTATCATCGGTAACTGGAAAAGAGCCACCACCTTAAAATTTAGTTATTATCTCCATTGGTGCGAATACATGATAGTGACTAACACTCGATCTCAAACTTTGTGCGGTGAATATGATAAAGACTGATACGCAATCTTGGCATCGGTGATAATATAGTCATAAAATAAATTAGGCTTATAAAAAAATAGAAGTACTCCAAAAGCATGTGAAATAATCACTTATCTTTTGTCAACGCGCACACAAACATCTTAAAATAACGCTTCATAATTTTCATCGGTAAATCATAATTTTCATCGGTAAATTATATTAAAGTCGAACGTGAAGTAAGTGTGACATCCCAATCCAGGGTATCTGTCACTGCATTAGGTAATTGAATAATTTAATAATGGGTTAATTCTTAGCATTATTGAATGGTAAATATAACAATTCGAATGCAACATTAATAGCCGATTTGGAGCGACAGAGTGGCCTATGTTGTTTGTTAATACCAATCTCACGTGCATTCGCAACCGGATTTGAATTAATTTGGTTTTGAAACGGGTTAGAAGAAAATCGTTTTCGCGTGAAAAAAAAATTTTGGTTACGTTAAATTGCACTATAATGCGGTTTCAGAATATTTCAAACTAATCCTTAAACGACCAGAAAGATATTTTATAAAGCAAACAGTAGCGTTATTCAGTAGTAATGGTAAACTGCAATAAACATATTATTTAACACTCGAATATCGTCCAAACCAAGCCTTAGAAAAAGGGGTGTGTCGCAACTCACCAATCATAAATAAACAAATCGAGGTATATTAACGCATAATGGGTATTCTTGCGTTGTGATAGAAATGCTTATTATAGGTAAATAATGCAAAGTAAATGCAAGGTAAATAAATGTACAGGGTGTCCCAAAAAAATCACACCATTTTAAAATCACACATTGAAAACCTGTGAATTCCAGAAACTCAATAAGCATGTGTGCTGTACTGTTGACAACGCGTAAATGACAATATTTTTTAAAATAAATTATGTCAACTCATATGCCTGTTAAATTTTATTGATTTCGAGTTCATACTTTTTGTGATATTTGCATCTTAATTGGTGTCGTTTTTTTGGGACACTCTGTATAGTAATGTCATTGTTAAATTTTAAGTAGAAGGCAAACGATGTTATATTACTGTGTTGAGGAATTATTAAATCTTCAGTATCACTTTTTTTTTTTTCGCGATTTTATTAAATTTTGTAATTCGCGAACGCGGTCCCTTAATTTGAACCCTGCACAATACAATATACAATATAGTTATTAGGGGTGCGAAAAATTAACGGTTAACCACGTTTTTTTTACCTCTTATATGTTCGTTGGTTGGTAAAACGCACGCTTTTCTGACAAGAAATACCTGTCTGGCGACCATAGTTTGCTTCAATGCTATGCATACAGCTGGGCGTAGTTACGAAATTACGTTCAGTTATGTAATTAAGGACACCGGAATTGCGTTACGGACGTCAAATCGAAATTACGTAATTACTTATTTCTCCGTAATTATTCAAACGGGATATGCATTTTATTTTTGTTCGAGTAAAATAGTTCGAACCATCGGTAGGAATAATCACAATCGCGGTAAATACAAGCGATTATGGATTTGCGCCAATTTTCTTATCTGTAATCAGCGCGGCAAGACAAAGGGCAACGCCGCCACGCTCTGCGGCTTGTTTACTCGGCGAACGCTATGTATCGACGAACTGCTGCCTGACCTATAACTTTCTTTGCCAAAAACGGTGCCGATTTGACAGTAGCCTAAAGAAAATCGGTTAACGGTTAACCGATTATTATTACATCAGTTACCGTTTTTCATATTAACCGTTAATTCGCAGCCCTAATAGTTAAAGGAAGAGTTAATGTTGTAACAAACTGCAACGAACCAAGAAAGGCGATTCCCGTTTCTATGAAAAGGAACGTCTTTTTGGGAGTGATTATGTTATCGTTTAATGATGCCTTAATCACATGGTCTGGAACCGCGGGATCAGGAATTAAATTGTGATTTTTTTATGGGACAAGTGTAAGCTAAATGGGACAGGTCAATTTGGTACTGAACTTGTCCTACAGGACAAGTGCTCTTAAATCTTTATGTAGAGCCCTGAATTGCTGTTATTAATGGTACATTGATTTTTGAAAACATTCTTAGCAACGAACCCATCATGGTTCCGTTACTAATCCCAATAAAAATACTAGAAAAAACAATGTGTTCAAGCAGCAGCAAAAGTAGCTTGGCTAATGACCCAAGCAACGAGAAAGAAGATGAAAATAGCGTGGGCCATAATATCATGACTCAAACTGTATATCTACTAAAATTACTCATTTTCTTTTTAAGAATGGGTTTTATTCATTTTTGTTGCTCTAAACTAATTATTAAATATTTTTTTTTATACTTTTCTTTTTTTAAAAAAAATTTGTTTTAATTTGTTTTTGTTGTGCTTTTAGTGCCAAAAAATTTCAACAACCATGGCAATTTAATATTTATAATTATATTTCATATCCGAACACCAACATATTAACTGACTTTCAGTGGAGCAGGACAGTCGAAGTGTATCCTCTGGTGAGATGTTTCCTTTTTTTACCAAGTCTTCCTCCGACAGGCTATCTTTAACTTCCTTGCTTTTCCTGGTCTTTCGGCCAAGGAAACTGGATCCTTTCTTCTTGGGGTTTGGGGATCCGTTCATTGTCTTTGGTGAACTTGCCATTGGGTTTAGGATGTAAATTAAAACTAATCTAACTACCGGTAGTTGGCACGAAAATAGAAATCTGTGGAATGACAAAAAAATTCTAAATATAGGAATAAATACTCTCTACAAGTTAAGTTAACCTGCAAATCTATGGTAGAGCAGGAAATTTATGGTAGAAATAACAACCGTAAACCGAGGTGAATAGGGTCAGGTTTAATAAAAATATAGTACAAACCTAAAAATAATTCAAAGTTCTGGTTTGTATATATACACTCTATTCATGGACATAAAATCAAATCAAATATGTATTACTAATGATTTGCAAAAAAAAAGTTACTTAAAATTATCTGCCAAAATTGTCCCTATACACCCCGGTTTACGGTACTCTATAAATTCAAATTTGGACAAGTTGAAACACAAAAATCTTTAGAAGAGAAGGAAAATAGCAGTAGCAATAAATACACGTTGAAACCTAAATTGAAAAGCCTAAATTTTAAACCTAATTTGTCATTGGGTTTGGGGAGGGTAAAGAAAATCTAATCTAAATGGTTGGCACAAAGTAGAAATCTGTGGAACAGTACCATATGAAATTGCAGTAAAAATAAATACTCCATAATTGAAACTTAACCTGCTAAGTCCAAAGACCCTGCCATTGAGTTGCCAAGTCGAAATTTGGAACATGACTTGCTAAGCCTAAATTTAAAACTTAACTAAGTAAACCTAAAAAACATTCTTTTTATAAAAAACTACTGCTTCATTGATGCATCTATCAGCTAGGACAACTCGCACAATGTTCAACACTAACGTTTAATCTTTATGTAAAAGCTATATACACCAGCAGCAACATAACACAGGTACTGAGGAAGATGGTAAAAAGAAAGGAGTCAGAAACAATTATGATGTCACAGACTGCATAATTATGCGTGGGTTGGAACAATCACAACACCAAGCTAACATTACTCAAGTTAACATGTAACCTTGACACTCTACAATAAAATGCAGAATGGTGAAAGGATATTTTACGATTTAGTTTTACCACAAAAAATTCGATTTAGATTTACCACAAAACTTACAATTTAGTTTTACCACAAAAAACACAAACGTAGTCTTGTACCAGTAGTGCAATACTGCACTATGTTAGTTATATGTACATGTTGATATGGTTATTATGTTTAATATTCAGTGTAATTCAGTTTGTTTCAGCTAGATTAAACGATTTTAGTTTATAAATTATTCATTTTAGTTGTACAACATAATCACAATATACATGTCTATCCAAATGGTAGCCTGCAAAAAATGATAATATTTAATACATACTGCATGCTAGGTCAGCTTTAAAAATCTAACAACATAGCTTTATAACCTGAAGGCTAACGCAAAATGCTACTAGAAAGGAGAATTGTTAATGCATTTGATCCCCCAAAAAGTATTGATTTTTCAATCTTGCACTGTTGGCTTGGTCATATTTTTTATCTGAAACCGACAATATGTGTATAAGCATTAAGACATTCAAACAGTGTTATTTAATTGAAAAGAAATAAAATTTTACACATCAATTAGGTACAAACGCATGATAGACCTTCTCATACAAATGTTTTTATTCTAATATAAATAAAATATGCTAACAATATTCTCATATGCTAATACTAAGTCATGTTATATTAATCGAGTCACATAGCTTGATGGGTCAGTGTGTCAGTGTGTCACCAGCCAAAATGATGTTTCATAGAAAAATTTTGCCAGCTAATCTGTTGTTTCTATGCAAGTCTGTAAGTGGACATTGCCTAGAACCAATAAGTTCAAGGGTTGTACTAAAATTAAAATAATGTCTTAACCATATGTAACACACGCCACCTACGTTTTCTTATTTGCAGGAATAAAACATAATAATTCTTAAATCATATTTGTACATATAAAACAAACCTATTTTTTGTCTGCATGAAACAGTAAACCTGTTATTTTCTACTTCTTTTAAATACCTTTCCTTATCCAGAACCACGTATATATGCTTCAATACTTGAATTATAGGAAATTGTAATTTATGCATTTTACCAATCACCCCATATTAAAGATGGTGCTGATGTACAAGCTATATATTCTGTCAACGACACTAATGTTTTTTAAGTATTTTAGCGTATTTATATCTCACATTCTCACTTGCTCAATAGATCTTTCATGAATGCATATTTCGAACAAGCAAGCAAAGTGCAAATAGCATGATAGCGATTGAAAATATTAATTTTAAAAATATCTGTGTACAAATACTATTTTAAAAGAACCTAACGTGAGCGTGAAAAAAAGCTCTGAACACATCTATATTAGTATTTGAATAGTTCCCAAATGTCAACGGTTTATAATAAGACGAAACATATGGGTTAATGTTTAAATATCATTAAAAGCTACTTTAACTATTAAATTCTACTAAAGCAATATTGTGCCATATCACTAATGTAACTAAAATTACATGACACAATACGAGATCAATAAAATGTCTTTAACATATTAGGAAATTATAGATTGCTTATGTATTGTATTGGTATGGTATTGGATAATTTTATTCGGTTTCCAGTATTTGTGGTAATATCGTGATAACTCACGATGATCACACAACAAATAGTCGACTTATTATTCATCAACAATTTTGTAAAATGTACCATTCTACTTCTATATTAAAAAAAAGGTCAAATCAACTTAGCAAAAACCAATACAGCACAAATCAGTTGGTAAGAACAAATTATGAAGTAATAATAGAGAATGTTATCTGTAGATTTTGTATTTTATTTAATCATGGGTGGTTAATAAAGACTTATTTTCTTATTTTTTCTAGCCCTGACAAAAATCTTTTTTTAACAATTTATCATTAAAAAAGAGTAAGATATTAAAATGGCCTGCCCTAAAAGCATTAAGATGCACACAATAATTCTTATAGAATGTTAGAACTACTCTGTTAAGTATTTAACAATATTTTGTAAGTACCAGTATATAAAGTTTTGAGAATGCAATTCAAAATTCAAAACCAACAATTAACAAAAATGAGTGCTTTTAAAATTAAACTACAGTGTAAACTGTAGATCACATGTGACTTAATTAAGTTGTTGATTAAATGTAAAATAATCTGTCACTAAAATAAGGGAAATGGAAAATTGCACAGTTGATACCAGACGACTGTAGTTACGGTGTTTGTAAAAGTTTGCTCAATCTGTTAAAGTATCAGTGGTATGCAGGCAATCGAAAAGGTTGTTTGATCAAAATGAGCTGTTGGCCACAGTTGGGAAAGACGCTAAGGACATTGCCTGTACCTGCTTGCTGTAATTTGATTGCTACACGCTGTTTAAAAAATATGCTGATAAATTTAAATTTTTAATACATTGTATGTGTGTGCGTTTGGTGTTATTTGTTATAAAAGGTAAATAAAAAAAATATTACCGGTACTATAATCAACAGACAAAAATACATAAAAATCAACTTTTTCGAGGGTTATAAGTTTATTTTACATTTCAAAGATTAAAAGAATATATAACAGTTATCGGTTTCACTTTTGTAAATACTTTAAATATGCCTATTTACGATAATAGGAATAAAAATTTAAATTACCATATAAGGTTACAGTGTTACATTTTTGGCAAAGATAAAATAATTCATAACATACAGAAACATAAAAATGATAGTTATTTCTAAACTTATAACAAAAGTGAGTGGGGAAAACTAAAAGGAGGGAAAGGCCCCGGAAAGGGGGGAAAGATGGAAACTGCACAATAAGGTAAAGTTTATCGTATTAGAGTTAGTTTTAAACATGGGATTAGAGTTAGAGTTAGGGTTAGTTTTGGAGTTGAGATTAGTGTTTAGGGAAGGGTTAGAATTAATTTCCATAGTATTAGTTAGCAGTTTCCCTCCCTCCTTCCCGCTTTCCCTCCTTTCAGTGTTGCCCAAGTATCATTCCAATTTCCATTTTGTATGGCAATGCCCTACTGGAAAGTTCGTATGATGCGCCAGATATATCTGGCGTGGCGCACTGACTACTTTTTCGGGTATTGGCGCAGAAAACTGCAAAAATTATGCTGGCGTGGCGTGATTACACTTTCTTTCATTTATATCAGCATTTTTGATACTTTAAGCTTTTTATTACAAAGTTTAAAATGAAAATGATGCAACTTTGTTTGTGGCGGCGCAAATTAGTATTACTGGCGTGGCGCAAAATTTTGGTTAAAAAATGTTGGCGGAAAAATCCGGCGCACAGAAAACGAACTTTCCAATAGGGTGGCAATGGCACTCGCAATAGCGGTCGGGTGCACACATGAATATTAATTTCATAAAAAATAGCCTGTTTCGTCCTTAGCATTAAGGAGCCAATTAGAATTAGACCTTTTAATATATATTGCATTGTGTTTAATATTTTATTTTAATTAATTTTATTGTTGTACTTTTAATTATCATTATATGCTGCACATCGGAAAGGGAGTTTTCTAACTTCAAGGAGGCGCTGATAAAAAGATTAACCAGTCATTCCAAGATTGTCCTGGCGCCTTTTTAGTATATTAACCAAATTATACTTACGCTTGGTAAATATCCTGAATGATCAAATTGATTAACATACTTATCGATCGCAAAACAGTTAAAAATAATTAAAATTATGTAGGCTAAGTTATAATTTATTTTCATTAAAACTGTTTGAGAAATCTCTAACTATCATGATACTTTTCACTAAACCAGAAACTACTTTACATCTTTCTAAAGATAGGATACCAAACGAAATAAACACCGAAGTAATTCTGGCAGAATATTTGAGGAAGGCTTGTAACCACTTCGACTAGTCACGTCAGTCGTCAGGCGTCAGTGACGCCTTTAGTGTAATGTTGAAGCGAGACGTCAGCAACCGAAGCGTCAGGCTGGCGAACCCGTCAGCAACCGAAGCGTCAGGCTGGCGAACCCGTCAGCAACCGAAGCGTCAGGCTAGCGAACCCGTCAGCAACCGAAGCGTCAGGATTAGCTGAGTAGGAAGTAACCAACACGTTAGCGAATGTCGGTAATTTACTAATTTGTATTTTGTACCGTGGATTGTTGTTGAAAGTAGGCTTGTGTAGAAGATGAAAAGAGAGTACCAAGCTCAATAAAGTATTCTTAATTATCATTAAAATTATCTGTTTCATAATAATGTTAGATTATTCCCAACAATACTGGGATAAGTGCCAAACCATCATTCTTATTTATTAGATTAAGTATTTAATACATATCATATAACACAAGGAGTGTGAATAGCGTGGCAAGGCAGCAGAGATGTGTTGTATTGTCAACTGCATGTAATCGCTTTTACTTTATCACCTGACCTGCTGCCCTGTCTTATTTCAGTTAACACAACTAGTGTACTTATACATTCGACTTGCAATATGTAGAATTGAATTATTTATTATATTACCTAGTGCTTTGTTGTAGGTATGATGTTCTATCTATACTTTTACATATCAATTTAAAACAAGGTATATTTAGGTCCAGCATATCAAACAAATTTGATTTTGTGGCAAGAGTGACATGGTGATGCTGGTGCCACAAATGACAGCAGATCCATGTATGCTGTACTTTAAGGTTTGTGGAACACATATGTGTGATTTCCGCTAAAAGCAATTTAGTATTACATTTTCTTTTCACTAGGAGGCAGCAAAGTCATCAACATGCAACAGCCAAAGTTGAATCCAAACAGAATAGAAAATAGAAGCATGTCTTACAAGATGAACAGACCACTTGCCCCTTACCCATAAGCAACACAGTTTTCTGTACGATTTATTGTGGCGAAATTTGCATTCTACACACTTGCATTTAATAAACAGAATTTTATTAAAATACTTGACATGTACGTTACCTATTTGGCAAAAGGGTGAGTGACCAGGTATTGGGCAGAATTAAAAATAAAGTCCAACATTTAAATAAAAGTTAGGCACTGGTGCACAGCATGACATTACTTTAATGCACAAACTGCATCAATAAATTTTTCATCATCTTTTCATTTTCTTGTGCAATCAGTGCTCTATCCTTCCTCTGACAGAAGTTTGCACATTTTCTCCCCCTCTTCTTTAGCTGGAAACCAAAAAATATATGTGATTAAAGCAAAAGCATTTTTCTATGTTGTGTACCTTCTGGCTATGTCTCCTTTTTGTTCGACCCAGATATAAACTCTCACTGCCCAAACAAATCATTACCTGACACTCCAGCCAACTACTGAGGCTAATTTTCTGTTCCCTTATTCTCATCACGAGCTTTTGCCTCTGTACCTAAATTTATAAATATTTAGCTGCCTTCTCAAGAAGATTGCTTATTGAATGTTAGGTTATGATTATAAACATATTTAAAACACTAGATAATATACGGGTCGGGTAGGTAGTATAACTATTTACTTTAGTAAATAAATATAATAGGAGTGAATAAAACTTACCAATGGATTCTAAAATAAATATATCATTGGTCTGTTTGGTCATTTCTGATGGGCCAGCCCTCATCTTCATTCACCGGTGGTAATGGGGGTTCACTGCTAAAAAATTGTTCAATGGCTGCAGTTTTAAGGTTCAGAATCCATGGAGATATATTCAACACCTCCACTCGCACATGCCTAGAAAATTAAATTTGTGCAAACTGTTAATCTTTTACAGTACTATTAAAGAAGTAACAATATTTAATGGTAAGAAATACAGGCACTAATAAAAGGCACTTTTTCAATATTCTAAAAAACATGGCACAACTTCCAGCACTTTTTCCAACATCCAAACAGTTTTTCCAGTCTCGGAAAAAGAACCTGAAAATGTGTCGCATCAGGGTAGTCATACAATACCCTTACCAAATAGCTGTAAGCCATAAGTACATGTTGCTGTATTTTAAATTGCTGGACTAAAACAGTACCCTGGTATCATAGTTGATCAAACTACCTACCACGCTTCTTGATGCAAATATCCGGTTCATTGCATCAAAAAATGGCCAAGCTAGAGCTTTTTGGGATGCTGCACCAGATTTGTTTAATCCGCCACAGAATTCATAATACGTTTCCTTGAGTTTCTTCCATTTGTTTTTGATTTGCGAACAAGAAGTTTAAAGTTCATGATGTACATTCTTAGTGTTGTCTTCTCGGTATTGTATGAAACCGCTCAGTTACACACACAAAAATACAATTATTTCGGATTCGAATCTCTCAGGATCGTGAATTTAACTACAACAAACTAATGAGGTAAACATTAATAAAAACTATTCAAGAATAGGATTCGAAAATACTGTTGTAGCAATGATACAGAATAGTCTAACTTTTTAACTTTCCGGGCTCAATCTATTACTATTTCAAATCTCTGTCACTCTTAACTAGCACTGACGCTTCGGTTGCTGACGGGTTCGCCAGCCTGACGCTTCGGTTGCTGACGAGTTCGCCAGCCTGACGCTTGGTTGCTGACGAGTTCGCCAGCCTGACGCTTGGTTGCTGACGGGTTCGCCAGCCTGACGCTTCGGTTGCTGACGCCTCGCTTCAACATTACACTAAAGGCGTCACCGACGCCTGACGACCGACGTGACTAGTCGAAGTGGCTCGCACCGTTGTTGGAATATTTTGAAAGAAAAACGCAGCATTGGTCGCACGAGATCGTGACGTAAAAATTGCAAGGCTTGGACGAAATAAATTAACACAAATAAGTTTTATTTAATTTATTCATTTTTATTATTTCGGCAATTTAAATATCGGAAAATAAATCAAACCAGGACAAAGAAACAGGAAAGGACCGCAAAATAAACAGTCGTTAACACGTCTTTAAAAAAGGGATATTAGTAGGCCTAAATAAATATAGCGAAAGCCCAAACCTAAACAAAAAATAATATTTTAGAAACAAAAATCAATTAAGCCGACATAAAGACCGACTTTAGCCAGCTTTAATAAAACTAGTTTAAGTTGAAATAAGTTTTAGTTATTCGTTTTTTTTTGCAAACGAATCAAATCGCGACACAGGAACAGGAAAAGACAGCAAAACGAACAGTCGTTAGAACACGTCATTAAAAAAAGGATTTAATAGAATAAAAAATAGGATATTCATGTTTATTCCCGTGAATGGGAAAACCAAGGGTTAACACACGGGCAATCGTCTGATCACCTTGCGCTCACCGTCGGATTACCGGAGCTATTGCAATGTGTTGTAGGTATATGATAGAGACGTTCCTGCAATTTGGTAGAACCCATTAATCCGGTGGGTTCAGGCAATATCCATTAAGTGCCTTGCCAAAGGACACGACCGACTAGCTAGCGACCAGTTTCGCACCTGCAGCATTTTGATTGAAAGGCAACGCACTAAACCGCCAGACTAACCGGCCGGACATATGTCGCCAAGTTCGTTACATATCACATCTAGGACTGATGAGAATCGTTTGCTTATTTGCTTAATGTAGGCCTATAAGGTTTAACGGCCACGTCACTTTTTCCGGTTAGTTTTAGCTACTGCGGTTTTGGCGTTTTATTCAGCTTACTTTTTTGTAAAAGTACCGTTTTTATTTCTTTTAATGTAATGAAGGAGCGAAAAAATAAACTTAACTAATTGTTCACGTGTTCCATTCAAAGGCAAAATGTATACAATTTCAGGATGACACAGAAACGATTTTTTTACAATTTAAAATTGAAGCTTGCACAATGACCACTATTACAAAACTGCACAGCTAAACAAGAACACCGGCGCGCAGCCTAGCACATGCTACTTCGGGCTAAACAAACATTGGGGAATCACCACCATTGTTACTCAGCAAAACACTCATTTAAATACCATGACTAAGGTAGGACCACATTTCATTTCCGGCTGAGCATAGATGTCTATTAATTGGTTATTAGCCATCTGTAACATCAAAATTCTTGTAACTAATTGGTTAGTCTGAATGATTCATTTACACCATGCGATGTAGAACCACAACTTGCGACGAACCCATAACTGTTTCGAAACTTGGCTCAACCAGTTATGTCGTAAACCAACCGTCGTTGTCCAACAAATATTTATATCGGTTAGTGCGTCACCTTTCAGTCGAAGGTTTGTAACTGATCACTAGACCCAATGCGCTCTATCAAACTTAAAGAAAGGTCTCAGTCATACACAACACACTGCAATAGCCACACACGAGTTACCGTAGCTATTGTAGTGATATAAAATATAGGATATTTTGTGGGAAAACCAAGGGGGTTAACACACGGGCATTCGTCAGATCACCTAGTGTATGATAGACGCGTTCCTTCAAATTAGCAGAAACCCATTTTCAGGCAAATGTCCGTAAAGTGTCTTGCCCAAGGAAAAAACCCGACTAGCTAGCGACGAGTTTCGTATCTGCAACCCATTGGTTGAAAGGCGTCGCACTAAACTACCAGACTATCCGGTAGGACAAAAATGTGATTAAGACAGTGCTTCTGTTTTTGTTTAACCCAATACCCATAGAGTCTCTAAACTTTCGCGTAGTGGAAATTTGATATTTAGTTGGGTGTCTTACAATTGTGTTCAATATGTGTTTAATAATTCGGTCCTCGTTTTATTTTCCTGTTTAATATCTCACTCCGGCTCAGCGTAGACAGAGCTTAAAGCGTCTCGTTTTTAATATAAAATTAAATTAGTGTGGTTGTAAAATATGTTTTCTATGTATAATTGCCGTGAAGAACCACTGGCAGAAAATTCAACGTACGGTCGTGTGGCCGAATGGTTAACGCGACCGATACATATACCGACTCTTATAAAAAACGGTCCTAGTGGCGAGCCAATTATTGGTTCGAAACTTTAAAAAAAATCAACAAAAACTTGTTAATATTTTGAATTGTTTTATTGCGAGCTTAAATCTAATTTGCCCAAACACGGATACTCTTGACTTGCATGGCAGCATCTTCACCGTTGTTAACATCTGGTTGCCATGTTGGATACCTTGGGTACAAACGTCAGTAATAAGATATTTTGTTTAAAACGCAAAAGTATCACACGGGCAATCGGCAGATTGTTAGAGAATGCGTAATTCACATGGGTAGTCGACAGATTACCTCTAGCATACACAAGGGGAATTAACACAAGGAAAATCATCAGATTACCTCGCGTCGCGTTTATTGTTGGGTAACAGCAGTTATTGCAGTGTGTTGTATATGATTTAGACGTTCGTTTAAAGCTATACCAGGATCCATTCATATCCTAGGTTCAGGCGATATATGTCTTGCCCGAAAATATACGCATCTATTCACCGGCTGGTTTCGATTCTGTCTGCAAACCGTCCGCACTTTTACCAATTGAGCTAACTGGTGAGATGACGGTCAGAGTTAAGATTGAAACAGGCACCTTTTTACTTATGACCTCTATCCTTATTTCATAAACCATATGTTGTTAGAGCTATTAACGCAGGGGTGGGCAACTTCTCTAGTCGGCGGGCCAGATGTGGGAATATCAAGCCCTTGGTGGGCCGGATTATTACATGAAAAATATTCAATAACTTGACCACATATTTATTTACTACATTATTGCCATAGTTTCCATGTTTCGTCAAATAATGACGACTAATGTTGTACTCTTTTACTAACTAAACACTCTGAAAATACAGTGCGGTAAGCGAGAGTGATAGGCAACTTTTAGGAATCATACGTTGGACCACATTAGTGTGGGGTTGGATACAGACAGCGGGCCGGACCTGGGCCTTATTACAGGTTATTGTTAGATACAGTTTGGGGGCCGGTCAAAATCCCTTCACGGGCCGGACCCGGCCCGCGGGCCGTATGTTGCCCACCCCTTATCCTTATTAGCATTTAAATTTGATCTTGCCTATGGACACAACCACACAGGAAAATGGTCAGGGTGAAGATCGAACCCCGTACCTTACTAGTCATGACCCCCGTCCTTAACCTCTGGACTATGTGTACCGGTGTCCTTGCAGTGCAAAACCTACCAGTTATTCTTCCCTTGCCAGAAGTCTCTAAAGGCAGTCGGAGATGCGTTGTTCCATGGTTTGGGTCCGTGCCCGTTGGACCATTCATCGGGAAAGAAACCATTAGTTCCTCCAACAGCGACGTTCAAGATCAGGAAAAACTGATGGAAAGTCGATGTTGGACAAATTGAAAGGACAGATAAAGTAGTAATAATTATTAAAGTTTGGCAATACCGCAATTTATTGTGGGATGATTTGGGGAATAATGATAATAATAAGTTGCGGGAAAATGAAAAAGAAATGAAACTGCACATCGCAGTTAAAAGCCATTTTTGGGATGTTATTGGGATAAAGATAGGATGTTTTGCTTATTTTCATGAATGGGGAAATGCAATAAGTGTTAATAGACGGGCAAATCGTCAGATCACTAATATTTCATAGATGCTAGGCGAATTAAAAATAAAAAAACAAGAAATAAAAATGCACATTGGCTCATTATTTTTGGGATAGGATTCATTTTTATATTCCCTATTGAAGTATGTTGTGCATGATAGAGAAGTTCCTTCAGTTTAGTAGAACCCAATAACATCTAAAGCTTGCTTCACCTCTTGGTCAAATGGAGTCATCTTGTTCGGAGAGTTTTTCCACGGGTTATCGGAGCCAGGAGCAGAAGTGTCGAAATCTCCAAATTCCCAGAATCCTCCGTTGCCGGGATCAACCACAAGAGTTTCTACTCCGTCAAGATGGAACTTCATTCCGTTCTCGTCCCAATCCATCACGTACTGGTGGAACTCACTTGAAAAGCTTCCATGGCTGTAATGGAACAATTGAGCTTGAACTTGTTTGGATAAGTTATTTATATTTGTCTCTGTGAATGCGAATATATAAGGGAGCATTATCACATGGGTAATCGCTGAAATATCTTGCCTCATCATCCGGTTACTGGAGCTAATAGTGTGTGAATAAGAAATTCGTTTAATTTAGCCATTAATCCACTGGGTTCGAGCAATGTCCATTAAGTGTTTTTGACAAGGACACAACTCGCTAACTGGTGACTAGTTTCCAACCTGCAACCCTTTGGCTGAAAGGCTGCGCATTAACCCACCAAGCTACCCGGAAGGAGGAATTACGTTGTTGGTGTGTGTCGGCAGACGTTCAGTCGGGGGAGTTGTGGGATCGAAACCAGACCATTTTTA
This sequence comes from Ciona savignyi, assembly GCA_000149265.1. NCBI lineage: Eukaryota > Metazoa > Chordata > Ascidiacea > Phlebobranchia > Cionidae > Ciona > Ciona savignyi. The sequence goes on along the minus strand of CH000808.1, from coordinate 528,611 downwards.
TTTGCTTATGGTGTTGAGCGAGACATTTTACCCCATACCGCAAACACTTAGCTGCTGGCATGTGTACTATTCCTGTGATAACTGTGTGATAATGATTGTTACGTCCTCTGGTAATAAACACATGTATTCTATTCCCAACTGAAGAAACCATTATAGCATGAACGATATTATTTTTTATACTCAAGATTGAACACTCATACCTCACAGGAAAGACGCCATAAGCTATTGCAGTGTGTTGTATACAATTATAACTTTTCTGCTATTTTAGGTCAGCACATGAATTTACTAAATTCAGGCAACGTCCAAAAATTCCTGCCCAACATTGATTACTGACAACCAACGCCTAATTTTAATTTCACAACCATTTAACTGACGGTTCACGCTATTAACTGATTGAGCTAACCGGCCCGATGAATCACTAAGTCAAAATGAATTGTGAACAAGCTTACCCAAATACCAAGCACAGGTTAATATTCTTCACCTTTCTTTTGTTGTTTTTTCGCAACGCATTTAACTCCAAACACTCAACTCAACCATGCACTATTCCTGTGATAACTATGCAAAAATGAATAAAATTGTTCAATTTACCTTTCTTTAGTTGTTTTCTCATAGGCGTTCTGTGGCCAGTATGGCCCCCAGTGCAAAGTGGACCCAACAGCATCATTACCATGAGACACACCTTGGCTGTCTTTTAAATCACTGTTTCCTGAAAAAAGTTAAATCTACTATGAGCTTAAATATATTTAGCATGACTCTTTTAAGGTAATTTCACATAGATAAATAAATTAATACGATCAAATGTAATTTATGGGAAATGGGAGAAGCATGGTACTGCAGTTATTGGGTTATTTCAAATAGAAGAATAAAATAACTTAATATCTTTAGATTGGCTGCTGTAACAACCACCAGATAACCTTGTGCCAAGAGTCAGTTTGCTATTGCGGTGTATTAAATACAGTGAAAACACTCTTTAATAGAATACCACCCCTTTTTACTCTCTTTGTACAAGACACTTATCAGATATCGCTTGAAACCAGTAGTTTATTGTGTTGTCAAGAACTGTTGTAACATCTCCATTTTATTTAATACTTTTTCTGAAATTCAAGAGTGGGAACATGGTACTCTAATAAATATCCATACTTAACTCCCGACACCCATAATCTCCCCCCCAGGAAAAAAGAAATATCCAAGTCAATAATTGATATTATAAGCAAATCCAACCTCTTGATTCACAAATATCGATCTCGCCAGAGGCTGGCCAAGTCCCGTAGGAGTTTAATCTGGAAAGAAATTACAAATAAGACTCTAGTAAGAATGACATACCGGCTACTTAAAGATTTTGTTTGTTCTAACACCAGCCGCCAGCTAGTAGGTGGTATACTTGGGAAAGGTATTTTGCCTGAACTCAGTAGATTAATGGTTTGTATCTACACTTTCGCCCAAGCAGCCCTGTTGTAGTCTTTGGGCAGGGCATTTAGTAGGGCACTCAACACACTGCAATGTCTCCGGCAACCCATTATTGGAAACATGATAATGACAGTTACTCATGTTGTACAAACCACTCCCCACTTTTTTCAATCTTTTAAAATAAACATCAGTGCTCTATACTGTTTATTAATTAAGATACACCAAGCAGTGCTGAAGTGTACACAGGCTGAATTAGTGACCGTGGATTAAGCAATATTTCTTATAAATGTAGATCTATCAAACAGCATTGGTATCTGAACTTGTTAGATTGGTGGACTTTTCACATTTAGATTGAAATAAACTTAAAGAAACCAAACACTAACTTGGGCAGGAGCCACATTGCTGGCCAGATCCAATCTCCTTTCGGCATTTTGGCTTCAATCTCTATTCTCCCGTATTTGAACGCGAAAGAGTTCACAGTTCGAATTCTGCAAATATTATTTTAGTTCAAGTGTGGAAGCTATTTGGAGAAAAAACTTTACAACAGCTTTTAAATAAAACTAAACACCCAAGGTGTTCCACCGAGAAATAAAGACAGGAAATGTATGTCACCAGACATGTGAGGTATTCTGACAATTCCCCATATTTTAAACTACCCCGAGTATGAACATGAGCATCCAAACCAAAGAAAAATAAAGGACTCATGTTTATCCCTGTGAATGGAAAAAACAAGATCATTATCACACAGACAATCATCAGATGACTTCGTGCTCATTGTTGGGTTACCGGAGCTATTGCACTGAGCTATGTATTATTGAGACATTCCTTTAATTAAGTAGAACCTATATATCCACTAGATTCAGGTAAAAGTATCGTGTCCAAGGACACAGCCAACTAGATGACGACCATTTTAGAACCTGCAACCCTTCCGCTGAAAAGCGACCACTATCCCAGCAATCCAATCGGTCAGACAAGTAAATAAAATCCCCACTCGAGGTCCTGTACCTGGCTGATTGGATGGGGTTGATGTAATTGGACCCACTACCCGATCTCGAGCACCCATAGAAGGCGTTTGCAGTACATAGATCAGCTGGGGTCGACCCCCATAAATCTAAGGTCCCGCTGGAAAGGAAAGCTTCCCCGTAATGGTCAGCTGTTAGGGTCTGGAAGCAATGAATAGTTAAAGAAAGCATATTGTTGCTTAGCTGACCAAAATAACTAATTCAATGTAAATGTACTCATAAAAGAGTCAAGAGTGTGTTTTTAATTAATAAAAGGGTCTATAAAGAGAGTGTTGTTAAGTGTGTAAATGTTCTTAGAAGTAACAGCACTTAAAATGCTTAGGTATTTATATAAATAAATAAATCTGAATCTGAATCTACTCAAAAGATGTTTTACAAAGAGTGTGTTATCAAGGGCATAACTGTTCTTAAAGGCAGCATCACTTTAAATACTTAGGTGATTATATAAATAAATGAATATGAATATACTAATAAGAGTCAAGGGTGTGTTTTGAATTTATAAAAGGGTTGATAAAGAGAGTGTTTTTAAGTATGTAAGTGTTTTTAAAAAATGCCTAGCTGATCACATAAATATAAAACTGAATCTGAATTCACTTACAGGTTTGATAAAGAGCGTGTTGTCTCGAACGTAGCTGTTCGTTCGGTTGTTGGTGTAGTATTGGAACTCCCAGTTTCCACCTCCTGACATCGTGAGCTCGTGTTGCCATCTTTCCAAGTCCAACGTATCCCACGTTTCCTCGAAGATGAGCCCGTTGCAGGGGGGTTGGGTCATGTCGCAGTACGCAGAGTTACATGGGTAAGTGCAGGACCCCACCCACCTCCAGGGGAACCCCCTCCACCCTAAGTCAAAGCTCGTTTTAATTTTAGCACCCCATGCACATAGTCGGTGGTTTGTTACGATAATTATTCTTATGTTTAGCTGTACAACTGCTTATTTCAGTAAGTTATAGAGTTAGCCAACAAGGGGAACCACATTTCACCTAAGTCAAAGCTGTTTAATATTTTCAGCACCCCATGCACATAGTCGGTAACTTAATGATAATTGATAATATGCCCAACCTACCGCCTTCTAATTTCAGCTGGTAAAATAGTTAGCCAACAGCCTGTTAGAAAGTTGTTAGATCGAAACCAGCCACTGGCATGTTCTTCGGCAAGGCACTTAGCGGACATCGCCTAAACCACTGGAATTATTGAGTTGAATAATAAACTGTAGCAATCTCGTTTACACTGTGTTTAATTATGTAGCAATTGGAAGGACACAACCTGACGAGCTAGAAGTTGGTTTCAATCTCATAACCTTGGGACTAAGGCTTAAAACGGCTGGTATAGCCTACATTACTATACCATAGCATAAGTGATAAGAGCACACATTTTTCCTTGATATGTGCAGATGCATAAAACACAGCAAAATATTCTTAAACCAAAGTAAATAAAGCAAGATATATTAAAGCAATGATATGTGCAGATGCATAATACTAACACATAGCAACATATTTTAAACCAAAGTCAGCAAGTGAAATGGTTACTTGATACAGTTGTTGTGGTAACAACTGGTTCGGTGGTGGTTGGCGGTTCATTGGTTGGTTTTGGTGGGGTCGTTGTACCAATAACTATGGGTTTGGTGGTAGGTGGTTCGGTTGGTGGTGCGGTGGGTGGGGCAGTGGGTGGGACTGTGGTTGCTGGGTCTGGAAAGTTTAACAAAGTAAGACGGTGTCTGCATTTAGGTCAACACAGAAAGGAGGGAATGAGGGAAACTATTAATAAAACTATAAAGTATCATAATACTAATGGTCAACAAATAGAAAGAGACAAAAATTAACCAAAAAACTACATTCGATTCAACCAATTGAAAGAAAAAGAAATTACCTTGAAGTATGACATAATTATGGGTTTAATGCTAAATTTAAATCATTTTAATTTCGGAGGTTTTAGAAAACACTAAACAAAATCAAAAATAAATGACATTAACAAAAAAAATGATTACCTAAAATTAATTAATAATAAAAACTAAAAAACCCTAGGGTTAACTAGTCTTGGTGCCTCCTTATCCTAAATAAATATAGCATATTTAATTTATGGTTGGATAACGATGTTAATTAATATATAGATCAATGACGCTTATGTTATGTAATGGTTAGGGTTGGGATGGGTTAGAAGACTTACCAGTTGCATACCAAGTTTGATCTGTAAGCAAATATCCACCTCCTGTTGTAATGACGTTTATCCAGTAGTTAACCTTATCGTTTGGCTTAACTATCACATTGGGGTTTTCCGTTGTGTAGTATCCGTCTGAAAAACATTTAAACTTCGAATTGTAGTAATAGTAAGATATAGGATTGAAATATTTATGTTTATCCTTGTGAATGGAAAAACACAAGTGGCGTTAACAAAGTTTCGAACATGGAACCCTTAGACTGAAAGGCAATGCACTAACTAACCAAGGTAATATCTGTCATAACTACTATATAAGCCCTTAGCACATCTGTTGTCATTCTCTTTCTCGGCACACAACAAAAAATAGAGGCCTTAGTAATACTTGTATGTTGAATACTACATGGTTTGAGAAGTGGAATTTGAAACCAAATGTTTAATATTACAAGTACAAACACTAGCGTTAACCACTGCTTTTTGTAAAAGTGTATTTGGCAGTGTATAAAAATCTAAAATCTCCAAAATCTAAATTTTTCTTACATTAATTTCGGTACCTCTAAATACTACAGGATCGCTTGGAGCGCATGGATCGCTTACTATACTTCGTAATTACAAAAGCCAAGGTATTAATGTTAGGGTTGGGGTTAAAGTTAGTTCTAGGGTTGAGATTAGTGTTTGGGACAGGGTTAGAATTACTTTTTATAGCAATCTAAATGGTCCAAGCGATCCTGTAGTATTTAGAGGCACCCCATTAATTTCTATTCATTTTCAATCCAATTTTTAATTCATTCTCAATCCAATTTCTGAAATGCTTAACAATAAGCCCACACCCTTCCAATCATTAAATTTAGTTTTATTTTTTTAACTAGAAATGACATTTGTCAAATAAAAGCAGGAACAACATCTTGGGAAGTCTACTTCTACATTTGCCCGTGGGAATTCCCCAAAGCTGATACTTTTTTATTTGACCAGCGTTATTGCAGTGTTGCGAATATTTTAGTTAATTTATTACCCAATCCAAGCATTGCTTGCAATCTACAAAACCTACTTTTGCTGTTGGAAACATCCACGTTGTATTGTCCAGCTTCTACATTACTCAGAGGTGAATTGATGCTGTAATGGTAGGATACCAGCGAAATTGAGCCATCATCTGGAAAACAAAACCATGCATAAATGCGAAATAAATATAACATTTCGACGATTCCCTGTGAAATACCGACCCTTGCGTTTTCGCATTTCGGGTATTGGCGGGATGTGCTATCCTAATTAGTCTATTAATCACTGCATCGTCCACCGCGACGTTTTTAAACCAAATCGGTCGCAATAATGAACTCGATCGCGTATATTGAAATGGACCAATTAAAATGTAATCCTAATACGAACTTGGGACGCTTCAATGTATCAGGGTCAAATCCACGTCTTTCCATATGGCATGTCTACTACTACTAAGTCTTAATGATCAACAAGCTAATGACTGGTCGTTCAACTAGAGACTTCACATCTAAGAAGTAACGTGACAACCGCCAACCCCCGCTTGTTTTTTTACGGAAAAACGTTTTAAACGTGTTTTTAGAATTCCGCTAATTTTAACCATTCAGCAACAAAGCCGTGATTAAATGGAAGACTTTTACCTGGATATTGAATTTTAAACCCTGGGGTGTTTTGGTGTAGAATTCGGTATATGTATCGGTCGCGTTAACCATTCAGCAAAATGGCCGTAGCTTAATTCGATGGAAGACTCTTACCTGGATATTGGAACTTTATGCCGCTTGGCTCCATCAAGGTAATGATGGGCTGTTGAACGACATAAGACAGGCTGCAACCTGTCAGGGACAGCAACACAAGTAATGGTGCAATCATCCTTAATCACCTGGAGAAAATAACGGCCGAATAGCTGAGTGGTTTAGTCTGTTAAGGCGGAAAATTGTAAGATCAAAACTTATAGCTATAGCCAGTCGGTTGTATCCTTGGCCAAGGCAATTAGTAAAAATCTCATGAACCCAGTGGATTTTAGGGTTTTACTAAAACTAAATTAACGTCTTAATTATATACAATACACATCATTTTTTTGTGGTTACGCAATCTACGCTTGTGAGTGTCATATCTCCCTTTATTATTCTTTCCGTTAGCTCACGTTTCCTTTAATATACTATGGCGGTAATGGTACACAGTAATAGACAATAAGTATACCCAATATGAATCTTCATATATATATACAACACAAGATGTTGTGTAAGCAATGAAATGGCACTTTTTAATATACGTGGGAATTCTTCAGCTGGCGTGTGACCCGGCCCACCGTATTCACCTGGTGTGCGGTGGTGACTTTCCCATTACGTGAACTTCGCACATTTCTTCTTGTAGGGTAATCATTAAAGGCAGAAAAGGAGGAAAACTGTCCTATAAAAACATGGAAACTAATTCTATCCTTGTCTTAAACTCTAATTTTAAACACTACACCTTAACCCCAATGGTAAAAACTCCAAATGCTGTGGTATATGGTCACTATCTTTGGCGGGAGGGTTCTATCGGTAAGGGCGTCGGCGGTTTACCCTACCGCCGAAAGAGTATTGGATCGAAACCCGCCGATGGTCACACGCGGTGTTCTAATAAAAGTATGGCACTTAAATGATAACGTACGAACCCAGTAAATCAAGGGGTTGAACTAAAACTAAAGGCAAAAGCGTTCTGCTCCTATACATCACACCCCGGTAATCGGACGATGATAGTTTAACGATTACTTGTGTATTAAACGCCCCTTGTGTTTTTCCACTCACCGGGATAAACCTAAATATAACACTAGGTTGAAAATCGAATCATCAACCTTCCGCGTCGTCGCACGTCTGCATCGCCAAATAGTTATCAATTCATGTAAGTCAGTCTTGTGTGTACAGTCTTGTGGCTGACTGGTTAACGCGCCGAATACCAATACCAATTCTGTACAAAAAGCAGTCTTTATGACAAGCGCATTTGGTGTTCAAAAACCAGCCTGGTAAAAAGTGGTTTTAATGACAGACACATGACGGGGTCAAAAGTTAGTCTGATAAAAAAACAAAAAAGGCCAAGTCATTGTTAGTGTTTGAATACTAAAGAGGTTTGACGTCATAATGTATATACAAATACCATTATACACGCGGTAATACGTGAGGGATAGACAGCTCAAATGTTGATATAGCGTGCTTGGGGTAAGCAGGGTTCAATGCCCGTAAAGATAAAATATTTATTTTTATCCCCGTGAATGGGAAAACGCCAAGGGCATTATCCCACGAATAATCATCAGTGTATATCGTAAATACGTGAGAGGCTTTCTCACACGGGAAATCGGCAGAATAATTACCCCGCATTTACGTAAGAGAGTGTTGTCACACGACAATGTCAGATTAGCGCAGCTAATTTAATTTAACTCATTTGACTCATTAGTCTAAGTCTAGGCCAGACACGGACAGCATAGGCTATAGGGCCCGGGGGCCGGGTCCGGCCCGTGAATTAAAGGATTTGACCGGCCTACGTACTGTATCTAACCATACCCTGTAATTAAGATATTGAATATTATTCATGTAATAATCCGGCCCACCAAGTACTTCATTTTCCCACATTTGACCGACTAAAGAAGTTGCGCACCCCTGGTCCAGGCGCTGCTGCGTAAAAATAGAAATTCTGCGTTTAATGCGAGTTATTGGTTTTAGACCGAAGCGCTACGTGCAAGATGGATGCAATATCCACTTCGGGCAGTATCCGTACAAGGTGGATTCTGGCAAACACCCTCCACGAGTATCTCCACAGCGTGCAATCCACGTTTTCGGGGAGTTTTAATTCCATTGTCCAAAAGTTTCCCTTCACCTTTACACACTCCCTCCAGCGAATGAGACTGGAGACCGAGCCGTATCCGAACTACTACTGAGTACACGATTTTTCAAGATGCCAGACTGTTGCCGCTCAAATTATCAAATTACAAGAGTAAAATGATTCTCGCGGCACAGAGAAGAGAATAAAGCGTGACTTAAGGTAAGAAAAACCTTACTTAATTCATTACGTATGAACTTAATTCATTACGTACCCCGACTGGATTTATTTCAACATTGTACGTAGGGATTTCGGTCCACCAACTCGCGCTAAGCGCACAATTTGCCTTTTTTTGCTACTCCCCCACCCCCCAAAAAGTATTCCTTATTCAAACATAAATCTACAGGGATTTTGTTATTAATATTTTGTTATTAATAATGTTATTAATAGGACCGATCTTCTGAAAAATAGCATGTGAATAAATTGTGACTTATTTGTTTTATCTGAGGTGGAAATTCTCAACGGCAAAGTTTGTCCTATTCAACAATTTTCCACTGATCACAAGATGTCGCTAACGGACCACCCGAGGCAATTTTTATTCGCCGAACAGCATGATCAATGTTGCAACATACATCACGCGACGAACGCAGACCTGGAGCATTTGGGTTCAATAGCAGATTTAGTAATAGAATATTCATGTTTATCCTCATGAATGGGCAAAACGCAAGGGACGTTATCACACGGGCAATCGACAGACTACCTCGCGCCCTTCGTTGTTTTATCGGAGCTTGTAAAATATGCTGTAGGGATGTACATGATAAAGACGTGACTTTAGTTCTAACAGGAACTTTGTGCCTTTCCAATGAGAAAACCGATCTTCCAGCGCCCGGTTTCGATTCCACAACCTCTTGACTAGAGAGCGAAACACACCACCCCAGTTCATTCAGTCGGATTAAATAAACAATAAATATGACGTGAATAGTTGGCAGTACCCCTGAAATGACAGCTGTTTATTTAAAGAGTTCAAGTTCGGGCGAAAACACCTCCTGCCAAAAGACAAACGATTACCGACCGATAGGTTTCGACTCGGAATCATATGAGTTGTACCATCCACCAATCCATAGGGTTGCAGATACGAAACTGGTCGCTAGCTAGTCGTTTGTGTGCTTGGACAAGGCACTTAACGGACACTGCCGAACACAGCAGATTAATCGGTTCTAACAAATTGAAGGAACGCGGGAATCATACACAACACTCTGCAATAGCTCCGGTAACCCGACAGTGGGCGCGAGATGATCTGACGATTACCCGTGTGATAACATTCTTGGTTTTCCCATTCACGGGGATAAACATAAATATCCTATTCTATTCTTGCCAGCATGGGAAAATCCCAGGCGTCTGCCTATTAAAATTAATGTTGGTCCATGTCTTTAGTACGCAAGGTAACATTCCTAAAGTTACAACCCAATTGCGCAACTTAATTCGTTCTATATGCGTATTTAAAGGTTTACTCAGCTATTTTGCTTCAGATTGAGGTAAATTCCCGTGTGACTCATTTTCAAGAGTTAGTACAAACACATAAAGTCCTTGTTAGTCAAAATTTTAAGAAAGTTACGACTTGATTGCTTAATTTCCTCCGATAAAGCGATCGTTAAAAACAATACCGCTAAGCCATTTCAGTTTTTAAAGATTGTGGAAAACTCCCCTATGAGTAAGTAAATTGCGAAACTTCTATGCAAACACATCCAGACCATATGCGAGCTAACATTCCTTATATTTACAGCTAGTTTTGAGCAGGTATTTATGAAAATGACGGTTGACGCTCATATACAACTGAGCTAGTCGAAAACGTGTGAGTTGGTGATCTTATATCAGACATGAATAATGAATCCGACTTTGCCTCCAATGAATGCCCTAGCTTAACCACGTGTTCGAACACTAAGGCCACGTGGACAAAACCTTAGACCACGTGGTCGTACCCTGAGAGCACGTGGTCGTACCCTGAGAGCACGTGGTCGGACCCTTAGACCACGTGGTCGGACCCTTAGAGCACGTGGTCGGACCCTGAGAGCACGTGGTCGGACCCTTAGACCACGTGGTCGGACCATTAGAGCGGGCGGTCGGACATTAAGATCAGATGGTCGAACGCAGTACTTAATCGTTTCCGAAGCGGTCAGTTGATCGGTTAGCAAAGGTAAGAATTTTGTCGGTCTCAGATGAAACGTTACGGTATCGAAACCAGACGCCAGCAAGTTTGTTATATCCTTAGTCATGGCACTAAGCCGACATCGCATGAACCCAGTGGGTTAATGGTTTCTATTAAACAAAAGTATCAATCATATATACAACACAGTGCAATGCCTCTTGTAAACCGACAAGGCACAATACGTCACCTGAAGATTGCCAATGTAATAACTCCCATTCGTTTTTTTTTCATTTAAATAAATACATAATTGTTCTCAAAGTAGAAATATAAATATAACATAAAAGTTCAATGAAAAAATGTTTTATAAATGTTAGCATTATTCCTAAACATTGTCTTTGAATAAGATATAGTAAATATACTAAAAATAAAAATGTTTTTCGAAGTAAAAATATAAAAGTTTTTTGAAGTAAAAATATAAAAAAATGTTAATGTTTTGTCGAGGTTACTCACAGAAATGTAAACAGCAAAAAAAATGACGTAATCTACCGGGAGTTTCCAAGATACTCTCCATTTACGCAACCGACTGTAATCAGTGATACCGGTTACTTACAAATGAGATATCAAACATGAGATATGGTTTATTGATGAGAAACACTGCAACATACCGGACGCATAACGCATGCGGTTAATGATAAAACGCAAATCGTGGCGGAATTCTTAGCTGGCGGTTTGCTGAACTATCGGTAATAATTTTAACCGTGTATTAAAATTCAAGTTTTTTACCACACATTTACGCAAATCATGCATGGGCAACATACGGCCCGTGACGGGATTTGACCTGCCCGCAGACTATATCTAACCATACCCTGTAACGGATCCGCCCGTAGACTGTATCTAACCATACTCTGTAATTAAGATATTAAATACTATTTATGAAATAATTCGGCCCACCAAAAACTTTATTTTTCCACATCTGGCCCACTGACTAGAGAAGTTGCGCTCTCCTGGCGTATAAAGAGTCCAATGACGACCCTCTTGGTCGGGTGAAAAGGTTACTACCAAACGGTTATGTGACCGAATGCTTAACACGACCGTTTTATATACCTTTCGTATAAATATTTGTATACAAAAACGTTTTTAATGACAAGCTGACCATGGGTTCGAAACTAAGCCTAGTTAACAAAGTCAAAAAAAGTTACAACCCCGTTTATAAATCGAGTGTACGTATTCAAATTAGGAGAGCTATACGGATAGGGTAGGATATGTGATTCATGTTTGAACTGGGTCGAATGGGAAAACCAAGGGGTTAACACACGGACTGTTGCAGATCACATCGCGCCCACCGTCGGGTTACCGGAGCTATTGCAGTGTGTTGTATACGATAAGACATGTTCCTTCAATTTGGTAGAACCCTTTAATCCGCTGGGTTTAGGCAATGTCCGTTAATTGCCTTGCCCAATGACACAACCGACTAGCTAGCGACCAGATTTGAACCTGAAACCCTTTGACTAAAAGGGTTCGCAATAACCCACCAAACTAATCAATCGGACAAATATTATGATGCTGAAATATGACCACAAATG
>CH000808.1:489016-508276 GCA_000149265.1 Ciona savignyi | reverse complement strand
TTTGATTTAATTCATTGTTCGCTTGTTTAATCTTACCATAAGTTTGGCATATCGCAGTCTGACAATGTAACGCACTAATATCTGGAGCCCAATGGTGGTAGGCCTATATATACTGATTTTGCAAAAATATTGTTTCAATCTTTTTAAAGCAAAATAGCCAACCAAAATGTAGAAATATCGCACACATATCATAAATCTAAAAAAATATAATGGAAATAATTTGAAATTTTAAAAATATCATAGAAATTCCATTAAAATGAGAAATATTAGCAGCATTGGTGATTTATATACAAAACTATCATTTAAAATGTAAAGTGTTGAGAATAGGCAATAAATTTGTACTTTCATTAAAAATGATGGAAACGTCCGATGATACGAATTCAGTTGAATTCCTGAAATATTCTGCTTATGCTGTAAACGTCGCTGGCTTGAAGGATTGCTTAAATACACAAAGCCCGACCAGGCGGCATCCTTGATTAATAATTTAAAGATTTTCGTCGCTTTTCCATCTCTCGCGTCGCGATTATTAAATTGCGAGATCGAGAACCGCCTGTCATCAATTCCGCCCAGGGTGATCCAACCAGCAGCAGCTCAAACTGAGGCTATGTTGTTTCAGCGAAAAAATATCAGTGAAAATTGACGATAAAACAACTAACTTAAACTGGCACTGATCATTACAGAGGACATACAACTAAATAAAGTTAAGTTGAAGATTAAAAGTTTAACTTCCTGGCCTCGCGTTACCAACCACGCAAAATACGGAATGAACGGATTTTGTGACCTGACGGTTTGAGCAACCGATTCATATACATTATGTGTGGCCGAATGGTTAGCGCGACCGATTCATAAACAGCATGTGTGGCCGAATGGTTAGCGCGACCGATTCATAAACAGCATGTGTGGCCGAATGGTTAGCGCGACCGATTCATATACAGCATGTGTGGCCTAATGGTTAGCGCGACCGATTCATTAACATCATGTGTGGCCGAATGGTTAGCGCGACCGATTTATATACAGAATTCGATATAAAAACAGCCACAGTGACTGCCTATTGCAGGTTTAAAACTTATTCAGGTAAAAATAGTTTAAACTGAAATAAGCAATTATTTCTCTGGTTAACCTACAAGCGTCACATTTATCAGTTTTAAACAATTTAACTATTCAAAGTTGTTTCACATAAAAACATAATCACTTAAAATGCAAAAAAAACAGGAAAGCCGTAAAAAGTCCAAATAACAAAATAATAATAAAATGACGAGTTGGTTGCCAGCTCTTAACTATAACGTTGGCTCAACGTACCTTTTACGAGCTCATACCTGTATTTCTTACTATTTTTTTAAACGGGGTTCGTTTCATTTGATGGGCTCTTTATCCGTGCCGATTTTTCGTTAAGAATTTCTGTATGTTAAGTGAATATTCTTTAAATTATTTAAGCAGCAAAAAATATAAATAAATTTGACTAATATTGGGTTCTATATTGCACCGTTAGTTATACATCGTTGCGCTAGGATACGTGTTCCACGGTTATGTTTAGTTTCTCTTTATCTTAACGAGAAAATAAGGAAAATAGCTTATAAGTTTCTTCTGACATCTTGCGGGTTTTGTAGGTTACGGTCGTTTGCGAAGTAAAACATAAATTCAGTTGTCACAACAAACAAAGAGCAACATAGAAATAACAGCTTGTTTGTCTACCAAGCAAAGAATTCCAATTAAGTACGGACGTCCTTGAAAAGTGAGGACACAACGACACTTTTAATATTGGAAATTTTGTTTATTTCGATTCACGTATACTTATTGTCCGAACCAAGTATGTGGTTATGTTTGATGTTTCGTGGGTTTGATTATGCTTTGTTGTTGTGTGGGGTATCTTAAACTTCGCCTTGGGTCCGTTTACGTACGAATACTGTCCAACCTTTAGGTGTGAATATTGTTCGACGGATATTGCAAAAAGGATCATTTCGAAAATGTCGCAATATGAAATGTACTATATGTTGTTGTGTAGTTCTTAAACTACACCTTGGGTTCGTTTACGTGCGAATTCGGTCGAATACTATCTGACGTTTACATGTGAATAATGCAGGGAAATTGTAATAAGCCTCATATGTTGGCCTAAAATATTTTGTTCCTATACCCTTTTTTACAAGTATTAAGTATAAGTTTTTTTAAATCGGATATAAAACACCGAATATTCGATTAATAAAGGAATCAAGCGCCATACAGAAACGCCCCTAATATGGAATAAATGTTAACTTTATGAGCTTTGCTTTGATTATTCTACAAACCATGCATTATTCCCGGAAAGGACGATTTATGCCTGTATCATGGAAAATGGCTTTTTGCCTGTAGTACTACAGAAGAAATGGAGGTAAACTAAAGTTGAGCGAATGGAAACATGTTTTGAATCTGTCCTTATGTTTTGTGTGTCTGCACTTTTAGTGGAACTTGCGCGGTAAAGTGGAACTTGCGCAGTAAAGGCTTTCGTAGGAACCAGCGGTTAAAACGATACCGGGGTATCGCCAAAGGAAAAGTGGCGACGTTATTGCAAAATACCACAAGACAAGTTGTAATAGACACTGTACTAAAGGTGGTGCAGCGTCGTAAAATTCTACTGACGAACAACCAACTCGTAAAGCGGATTTATCACCCCCCGATTATTTACGAAGAGAATAAAAATAACTACGTGAAGGCTACGTGCGCAATGATAGCGCGATTCTTGGTAGACCATACATGTGTATTTCGTAACACCCAGTCTTCATGATGATACTTTCAATCTTTACGACCTAATTAGTCAGCGTTGCTGGGGCGATGTCCAAAACAGCGCTTGATTTATTGAAAGATAAATGGTAAGAGGGAGTCTCCGGGGAACTTAATTAATACCTTGACGACATCCAAACGTAGGAAGACAAATCTTTGCCTTAGTTTATGACGTGGAAATTAGTTGCTGGTATTTTTATTACAAAAAAATGACGTCATTTTTACGAAAACTCGAAAAGACATTTGAATTAATAATCCCACGATTTCTAATAAAACATTCACGCTTATATTATAAAATAAGCTTAATTTTTAGACTTTTTGGTTGTTTATCCAGTGTCATCTTTTGTACTATTTGTAGAATAAAGAAGTCTCCTTAACGCATGTTGATTTAGCAACGTTAACACTTTCTTATCTGTGGGCGTCTAAATTGCGAGTTGTTTGCTATGTGACTGCCTTGTGGCCACTTCTGATAATAACTGCCTGTCGGTGCCGATCCTTTCCACACGAAACCATTATCGCTTCTGCCTATTTTGATAAATATGACTGCTAGAGTGCGGTTGAATTTCATGCGTTGAACGTTTTTTTATACTGTTTCATTACATGGCAAGCTATTATAGAATAGGATATTAATGTATTTATCCCCGATTAACAAAAAAACTTTGAAAAAAGCGTAATAACAATACTATATGTGATATTTTTGTTAATAATCACGTTATTACAATTTGTACTTGATTCAAAATGTTGCTTTGTCCTGGAGACTAAGAGTGAACGGCCACGTTTGAGTATACCACCCTAAATAATTGATTATATTTTAGTCGTGTTTTAATGACTATCGTTTTGCCGTCTTTTCCTGTTTCAATTGTTTATAGAAGGTCTTGTTGTGTTTTTATCGTGGAAACAAAAAATAAACTAAACTTAAAAAACTGACCACCGAATACTTAAACACCAGTAGTGTAGAAATATGGTGAAATAGACAAGTAGTTGACGATAATTTCGTTCAGATAAAACTTAAACTTGGAACAAGAGTTCTAAAATCAATAAATCGCAAAAAATGGAAGCTAATTTGCATATAAATGCGATCGGTATGAGATGAACGATTTACTGATGGCTGGAAATATTGAAGTTAAGTTAATCGGCTCCAAAAGCAAACGAACGAATATTAGGTGTTATTAGTTTCATTTCTCTGACAAAGAAAGGATAATTTAAGGAAAATTAAAAGGAGTTATATATGTGTTTTCGGCAAGCAGAATAAAAAATAAGGCGAAACCATAGCTGGTAAAACACCTTAACATATAGAACACATAATATCAACAGTAAGGGGATGTTTTTCGTTTTTTCAAACGTCAAATATTATCTTGAACTTAAAACAAAACCATCGTTTAGGCTTTAAAGAATACGCTGGGAAATTATTACGGGCTTGATAATTTTGTTGTAAAAAAATCCACTTTACTTTACAGGATTTTTTATCGGGTTAAGCTTTGAACCCATAATGGGGCTCTTCCATAACACCATTTTTATATATGTTCGTCCTAAATTCGCTCTGCTGACCGGCCTGGAGTGACCGGGGTTATGTTAGTCAGTGACAGTTGGAACGTATTGTTCTCCCTGGCCTTACAAAGAATTAAGTAAAATGCATAAAGTCAATATAATTACATACACTGGCCATATGTTTTAGTTTTATTTTACATTTTGCCTTCTTCTTAAGATGATGTTGGTTACAGCGAATATTAAATGTAAAGAAAACAAAAAAATACGGTAATCTTCAGTAGGGAAAACACAAGTTGAACCACACTAATGTTAACTACAGGTTATAACAATTATCCTTAAAACACCGTGCATCATTTCCAAAGATATTGTTTTGTGTCGAGAAAGTCTTGTGCATATATTTGCTAACTGGTTATTAGACGGCTATCAGTCATGTTTACTGTCGGTTTATCAAACACGACTTTCCCATAGGAGAACCGACAGTCTTTATCACACGGCCGTATGTAAACAAATGAGAACTGGTGGTATCGACGACTTAATTCTGAAACTCAATAGAATTTGTATCGAATTTGTTTAGAACGCTAACTGCGGGTCGATTGGGTGGGTTTAGGCGTTTTCGAGAACAAAACCGCCTTAATGGCGAAGGTAACAATATTTAAATCTGTAAATTTAGTCAATTTGATAAATGGGAGCTGTTTTGCAAAAAAAACAGTGTTAAAATGGCCAAGGTGACGTTATTCAAACCGGTAAATTAAATTACTAGTTGGTGTCCAGTGATCTAGTAGAACCGTGGTCGTCTGTACCAATAACCCTGCCATTAACGCTTCAGCTCAATTACAAATTGCTTCGTTGATTCAGGAAATATTCAATGACGTGACAACCGTTTTCGCGATGAAATTTTACGAAGGGCGTTCTGGCGTCGTTAAATCTGGTCAATATTCTTCACTGGACAGTAAACATTCCTGTGTCTTGTTCTTTCATTACCACGCAAAATTTATAAGTTTTTTTTTATCCAGTTTACAGCCCGTTTTGCGTCAGTAGATTACATTTAAGTGGTTTTTTATTTGCGGAACTCGCAATTAGACCTCCCGAGAGAGGCCACCGTATGGTATAAAATACTGGACAATATTTATTTTAATCGCCAGTGGCTTAACCACGCCAAAGCGTTGTTAACGGTATAAGAATTGTCTTGGTAACGGTGCGGGCATCGGACGTTAAACCCCCTGTGTCTATATGCCTGTCAACCGGTTGTGATATTATCCATGCATGTTTAAATGAACGCTTCAAGAGCTCTCCAAATGACCACTCTTGCGGCTAAGTACTATGTGCGTCTATACTATAGACTCATATTGGATGGCAAATTGAAGCCCAATCTAATCTGCAGCAAGTCTGGACCGGGGTACTTCAGTTCTTGCTGTGTTTACACCAAGATTGCGTGTGGTTTATTATACAACGGTCGCCCTGGTAATTCAAACACAGGAAATTCAATTTGACGTGGAAATTAAACCGCAAACAAATTATATATGAAATCACTCATGGTACCGTATGTCTTTATTTTCTCGAACGATTAATAAAACACGTTTGTATGTCAATTTAGTGAACGCGCTAGTTTTTGAGAAAGGTTACCCGCCAATTATGGTAACCCACCAATACCTGTAAAGTTAATTTCCGTGTAACTGTTATTGTATATGAGTTTCCGTTAAGTACTTTGACCATGGATGTAGACGAATGACCGGTGTAAGTTGGCTGGTTAATCTTAACAACTTTTTCCACAATAAACGGTCGCATGGCCGAAAGGTTAACGCGCCAATACCGACTCCTATACAACATCGGTTCCGGTGACGAGCCCATCACGCGTTCGAAACTGGGCTCGTTAAAAAAAAATTACGAAGCAAATCGGAAAATTTTGGTTTATTTTTTATAAAAATGAATAAAATATGCTGAAGATTTATCTCATCTTACATAAAACTGGGCCGATAAAAGGAAATATAAACATGCTGGCATTTAACAAAAAGGGAAATTATTAGTTTATAGATTTTATGACTACGTATATTTACTTAGCCGTAACAGTCTTTACCTACTGTCGTTTTATCTTTTATCCGCCATTTTGAAAGCCGCGTTTATATAAATAAAGCGAACACAATGGTGCACTTTTAATTGTATCAACACGCAATTAACACGACTGTGGTAGCATTCGGAGTATAGAAATTGTAGTTATAAAAATGCACTAAAACGAATCCAATCAAGCGTACGTACAAAAACGCACGGAAACGAATTCAATACTATTTACAGGAAAACGAATCCAATAAAACGTGTTTGCAGTCAAACGCATAGAAACGCACCGAATAAAACGTACTTGCAAAAACGCACCAAAACGGATTTAATAAAATTCAAATGTAAGAAAACGAATCTAACAAAACGCATACCGGCAAACATTCCTCAGAGGGTTAAAATATACCATTTGGTTTAAACATGCACGCCTTATCCCAAAGCACTCTTGTCATTTCCATGAATATTTTATGGAGCGTTGTCTTGACTGTGACCGTGTTTGATTGTATCTGATCTAACCGTGTCTCCTCGAACGACTTTGTAAAGTTCAGCATAAATTTGTGCATTAAGAAGCAAAAAACGCTTTAAACTTGACTTAAAAAGAGTTTGAGTTTAGTACACTCTTTGTGACAACACAATCGTGGCGCTAATTAAATATTACTATCGCAACAGTGACGTCACTATCACAACTGTGACGTCATTGAGCGAATGCCTACCGCCTATTTAATGCTTTTTAGACGTCGTTAAAAAACAGTTATAAAGACGATGAAAATTTAGTGTGCGTACGGAAGAAATCATTTTAACATAATTTAAATCTGGTCATCTGCTTAATGTGGCGAGGTTCTATTAAATATACAATTCTCCCAAAATACACCACATATTAATGTAACGCATTAACAGATTTAATGTAATGTAAAACAAGAAAATTACTTCCGATTTTTGTAACGTAATATAGTAGAAAATTATCAAATACAACTAGATTTAGTTTTTTTGGAATGAATGACGTATGGCGCCTTTTGTGTCGACTAATTTGTTTAAAACATTTTAAAATAAGATATTCACATTTTATTCTTAGTGAGTGGAAATCACATAGACAGAAGTGACATTACTTTGCGCACACCGTCAAGTTAACGGAGCTATTGCAGTGTGCTGTTTATGATTATGAGGTGTATTCCATTTAGTAGAACCCATTAATCCACTGGGTTAAATGTTTTGTACATATACACAACCTATTTGCTAGCGACCAGTTTCGAACCTATATCCTCATGGCTAAAAGTCAACGCACTAACCGACCAATCTATTCGGTCGTATAATATGCAACATTATATACGCTTACTTTACCTTATTACCATCACAGCAATCAGCTGCGACTTGATTCAAGCACAAGATGAGGGTTCAGGAGTGACTGATCAACCAGAAGTCGAAAACACAACCAGCGGATCGGGGACGCTTTACCCCCTTGCACTCAGCGTTTTGGCGGCTACCGCAGTCGCAGTCAGGAATTTCATTTATTAAACGAACTTGTTTTAGCATACAGTTGTAGATTAGTTTTGCACATAGCTTTTTTAACACCGTTGAACTTGCATTTTCGGTGTTGCTTTATTGTGGCCTAGAATTGTTTGGCCCGACTTCGCCTAATGACGACCAAACTATTTCCCTGATTGGCGGAACCGTTTATTCAATTTTAACATGAAATCTTACATTGCTGATATTAGAATACGTTATTATGTGGTGTCACATGATTGCTAATTTCCTACGATCTAGTTGTAAACGTTTTTTCTCAATGTCGAACAAATAAAAAATAAATGAAACAGTTGATTCATGTTATCGGGCGATAGAAAACCGTCTGTACGACTCAAGTCGTAAAGGACATTTAACAAAGCGAAGACTTATATTGGGTTTGTCGACAAAAATTATGGTCTTATCGACAAAATTAAGCAAACAATGAATTAGAGAAAAATTAACGGGGAAACAATTAATTTTTGACGATTAATTTGAGGTCCGGTATAAAATGTTCGCAGCTAGAACACGCTTTATACAGGAGCCATTAAAGCAAGGCTTTATGAAAAGGCTCAAAACGGAATATTTGAAACATACATTTCAGTAAAATAGCGCCAATGCTAAGGATCTATAAATAGATCTGGTGCATTTAAACACAGCTTATTATTAATGCTTGCGTTCTCGTGCGGAATCATTTCGAGAAAAGAAATTTGTAATAGAAGATACGGCCACAGTGCCTTACAATTGGGATAAAATCATTAGTTGGTAAAAGAACCCTTTAAAATCCAGACATCTCCAAAACATTGTTACTTAAACGTAACAACCCGAGAATTGCTAGAACGAATTCCCTTCACTGAGAATTATATGATTTGCTTTACTTCGTCGTAAAGAACAAGCACGAGAGCGCTGCCCATTCCTCGAATAACGTTGGATAATGAGCCTTTGTAGAAGGACGTTAAACCGCCTTCTTCTCTGTACATTTTGACCCAGCATTCAGCAGCATTTTTGTAGTGGCGCTCTTCCGTGGCGCGACCCGCCTGCATTACCATCCGCCGGCGGACTGTGTCTAAAGGATAGCATATCAGTCCTGCTAGTGTTGTGCTGGTTTGTGCGATCACCCATGTTAGAACGAGTGGCGTGCTGTTTGGCGCCGCCAACATGCTTTTGGCGGTGTCGAAGGCGCCGAAATAAGTGGCGCGGTAGACTATTACGGTTGGTATTGATAGGGAAAGGCCTTTGTATAAACCAGTGATGCCTTCTGTGGATGCGACGCTTCTCATACAGTGCATAAGGCCGTTGAATTGTCGAGAATTCCCGATTCCGACGTCGGCCGATAGCCTTGTACGAGCGAAATCGAGAGGATAGGTGATGCACATGCTGCTGACGCCGGCGGCGCCGCCACATAACATGTTAAGGCCAAACACGCGCCAGAAATTGTTGTCTTTTGTCGACGGACCGATGTAGCCTTTGTACAGGTCGCGGAATGCAAAGTTAAGCGCTTGAGCGAAAAAGTAGCGATAAACATTGGTGAGATTACCGCGCCAGTAGGAAAGAACGCCCTGTTCTTTCGGCAGACGCACCAAACAGTCGATAATGCCCTTGTACTGCTGTCCGGGCGTGATTTGTGTCGAGGTTGCTTGTAACTGAAGCAGCAGCTTCACTCTTTCAATCGGAGCAATCGTCGTTTTGGCTACAGCGGCTGCGCTCCCTCCTACCGCCATATCTCGAAGAAAAGGGATCATTCTAGAACTTCCCGCTTCGCCCACTCTTTCCGACATCGACTGTGCCGTCACACGGTCAACACAGGCGTCACAAAGCCCCTTATTACAAACAAACAACCTAATTTGACTAGCATCTGGAGCGAAAAACATGGTTAACATGCAAAAAGCAGCATAAAGCACCAACGAACTAACAAGCACCATTAGAACGAAACACATCATCATAATAAAAGCACTTAGGGCAGTTATACAAATAGCACAATATGCTGAGGCGGTTACCAATCTTCGATATGACAGAACAGTATTAAAAGCACTTGATTTTCTAAGAAAAAAATAAAATACGTAGAAAAATATTAGAGTTTTGTTTTGAATAACAACATAAAACGCAATTCGGATGGCCATCATTAAAACAACATGCAAATTATATGAAAAAGGGTTCGTGATTTTGAAGCTGCGGTTTGGTATGACGAAAATTCAGCGGTTGGGGACGGGATAATAGCGAGGCGGTTTGGATTGGAGCTCCGTTTAAAACAACAGATTCCGTGGTGGTTGTGACGTAATTCGATTGTGACGTATGTCGATTGTGACGTATTCGAGAAATGGGATCTTGAATATTCAAATTCATCTCGGAATTGACCGCAGCGCGAAAAACGTCATTATATACTATATTCCGTTGGAATTACAGGGCACTGTGGCGTCTTCAAGAGGCCTGTGACGTCATAAGGCTGGGGTTAACACAACAAGAATACTGTGAAGACGCGGCTCGGTTATAATAACCGAGCGGTAATGGCGAAAGGTACAGACGAGAAGTAATTGCATTTGGCAAAGGCTGGACTGCTGAAAACCCGGCACATGATGTATAATGCATGGTATTGGCGGCGTTTCCATGGCGGTTAGCTCTCCGCCCAGTTACTCTGCAAGATAAACAACATCTATTATTAATAGCGGCGGTCGGGAGAAGGCTGAAGTGCCTACTATGTACACAAGTCTACTTGAAAAATGGAAGGTGGTGTAAGGTAAACAAACATGACAGAAGGTTGACGTACCGTTAACGAGTTGATCTGTGCGGAAAACGCGTTTATTTCACGCGTCGCGCTTTCGTTGAGCTGTGGAAAGTATTCGGCAGTTTGTTAGAACGTGTATAGCATAACTAACTAGTTAGGACGGGTTGCACATTTCTGTCTGAGTTTTTATCTGACTGATTATCATAGTTGGTTAGTTGGTCTCAGCCGAAGGGTTGCTAGCTAGTCGGTTGTGTCTTTGGGTATGGCACTTAGCGGACATTGCCTGCAACCTAGTGGATTGATGGGTATACTAAATTAAAAAGACCTTTGGCTGAAAAAAAACACTAAACCACAGAGCTATTCTGCCTGACATACTTGTGGTCACAATAATTGCTGCAGCCACTGCACACAGCATCACACATCAATACTCATTTACATAAGGTTAATCAGCAAGACAGTAATATTTGATATTCGACCATAACAATAATGCGCGGTCAAACTGTTAGGTTGCTTTTTCCTTTCCAGGAAATTTCATTAAATATATATACAGTGGAACCCCGCTTACCTGACCACCTATGAGACCGTGATCAAGCGGTCGCGTTAGCGGGGTGGTCGTGTTAGTGAATTTTGATTTGGAGCAAGTTGTCGTCACATGCAGCCAAAACGTCTGCATTTTTACTAAATTTTTACCAAATGCCATTATTTTTATCAGATACTGCAAAATAAATTTAAACAACTGTTAGTACTGAAATTTATCTTGTAAAAGTCAGTTCTTTTGCCACAATTTTCTTATTGTTTTCATCATAAAATAAATTTAACCCTATTATTTTGGTGACAAAGGCATATTATTTAGCACGTTTGGTCACCTAAGCGGAGTTAAATTTGAAGTTTTGGACCAAAATATGGCGGTCGTGGTCTGGAAACCGGGGTGGTCGCGTTATTGAAACAGAATGCAATGTATTACCATAGTAAATTATTTGGGACCGCAATAAAGTGGTCTTGATAGTGAGGTGGTCGTGTTATCGAGGTGGTCGTCAAGCGGGGTTCCACTGTATATAGTTTTTATTTGCGGTGATAAAATATGAATATATAAGCATCTTGGATACCAGGCTACTAGCAGGCACAGTCAGGTAAAGGTAGAATTAAAATTGGGAAACGATGGGGTAAAAGTGGGGTTAAACCTGGGTAACGGTGGGGTGTGGGCGGGGTTAAACCTGGGTAACGGTGGGGTAAAAGCGGGGTTAAACCTGGGTAACGGTGGGGTAAAAGCGGGGTTAAACCTGGGTAACGGTGGGGTGTGGGCGGGGTTAAACCTGGGTAACGGTGGGGTAAAAGCGGGGTTAAACCTGGGTAACGATGGGGTGTGGGCGGGGTTAAACCTGGGTAACGGTGGGGTAAAAGCGGGGTTAAACCTGGGTAACGGTGGGGTGTGGGCGGGGTTAAACCTGGGTAACGGTGGGGTAAAAGCGGGGTTAAACCTGGGTAACGGTGGGGTGTGGGCGGGGTTAAACCTGTGTAACAGTGGGGTAAAAGCGGGGTTAAACCTGGGTAACGGTGGGGTAAAAGCGGGGTTAAACCTGGGTAACAATGGGGTGTGGGCGGGGTTAAACCTGGGTAACGGTGGGGTGTGGGCGAGGTAACATGCCAGATGACGGCAGGGTGATGCACTTACCTCCACCACCTCCAAGTTCGATCCAGAGTCGGAGCTCGCCATCTCATCCTCATTCTGGATCCATCTTCTTCTCCCGGACCTCCCTGCATGATCATCTTCTTCTGCAGGGAGTCCTCGATGAGCGGCCATCGTCTTCGACTTGCTCGACGAGATGGGGCACACGTACTTCCCCACTACTGAACTCGCGAGCGGTGGCCCCGGTACCTGCCCCTCGGAACCGACCGAACCCTCCGAACGAACGACGCCCGATCTGAAAACAATTTCATTGGAAATAATTCAACCAGCACAGATACTGTAATAATCATATAACAGCCTTAAACCATATCGATTGCATAATTTCCCCACCCGGCAGATAGCATTTACACAGGAACCTACTGAACCCCCCCCCCCCATTTCTCCCTCCCATACAATTGAGGGCCGATCAACGAAAGATTTTATTAAAATTGGTTGAACTAGCACAGAAAAATTACAACTTATGATAAAAAGTTTGACGTTTTTAAAGCAATCACAAATCAATCCTGTCTTTTCCCACCAGTCAGGCTAGAAATAACATATTAACCCACAGCATGGGAAAATTACATCTTGTAATAATCTCATGACGACTTTAAAGCAATGATTGCCCGTGTGTTAACCCCCTTAGTTTTCACGGGAAAACATAATTATCATATCCTATCCATAAATGACATATATGAATGGGAACATGCAAGGGACTTTGACTACAAAAATTGTCAAAATTATCCCAATTCCCACTGTTGGGTTACCAGAGCTATTGCAGTGCGTTGTGTGTAATTAAAACGTTTCTTTCATTTTATATAAATGGGAATATGTAAGGGGTAGGGGTGCTATTACACCGGTAATCGTGAGATTACCTCGCAACTACCGTTGAGTTACCGGAGCTATTTAATTGTGTGGTATTTAATTGAGATGTCCCTTAAATTTGAATGGAAACATGTAAGGGGGCGTTCACGCAGACAATCGTCAGATCATCCCGCATCCATCGTAAGGTTACTGGAGCTATTGCAGTGTGTTGTGTATGAAACAAACCCATCATCTACTGCTATACACACCGAATACTCTATACTAATTAATCCACTTATACTACAAATGAGTTGCGGCCATTCTGGCAACACATTTCTCACTTTGTATTTGATGGTTATGTTGATAGGGGAATAACCAGGCTCCTGTGATCTTCGTTCCTTTGATTTCACACTTTCTTCAGGAAGAAGTTCATTAAGTTTCGCCGCTAGGTGGCGCCTTAGCAAGCTCTTGCTATGTGGGATGTGCAGAAGAGCACTCAGTGTTTCCGCTGTGAAATTCGGCTCAAAAACCTAAAAAAAATTAGGTCAACACTGTAAATATCAATGCGGTAACACTAAAGGTGTTAACTTATTTCTTTTCTTTATGTATTTAAGTTGGCAGGACTATTGCTGGATACAGTACTATTGGTGCAATAAGTGTACAGGAAAAAACAGCAAAACAACTGTATTAATATACAGTAACTGATCATGAGCACAAACACAAAGAAAACTGCCGGTTAAAAAATTTAACTGGTGAAAAATAGAAGTAAATTACAAAAAATTTGATAATTCAGAAAATAAAGAAATCTGGTATTGGTAAAAAGAACCGGTATAACACGATGAAAAAATAACTGCTAAGCAGCTGTTGCCAAAAACTTCAATTTATTCTCACAATTATTTTTTAAAAACATTTAAAAGCCATAAGCGTTTAAACATTTAACAATGTTATTATTGTAGATTGGCAAAAACGCATTTTACAGACGGCGTTAAAAATTAAAACATAGTTGTGTAGTGTGGGGTGTTGTAGGTGTGATCGGGTATAGGTGCGTTGCAATGAATAATTAAAGGGCAGTTGGCTTGGGAACCACATTGAATGTCATGCATATTGCATTGAGTGGTTGGGAATGGAGAGAAGTGGGTATTACCAAGGTAAGATTGAGAACTAGAAAAAATAAATAACATCTTAGGTATTGGTAAAATGCCATCAAAAATGTAAGATTGGAAACTTGAGGAAAAATGCATGGCGGGTATTGGTTATGTAAAGAAGTCTGGCCTTTGTAAACGAGATGAAAAATTTGGAAAAATAAAAAACTTGAAAAAAGAAATAACATCTTGGGTAATGGTTGTGTCCAGGTCTAAAAAATAGGTTCAATCCCATCACCATACAGCTGATGAAAAAATTTGTTTTTTGGGAACTAGTCGTTTAATTTAAGGCTTTGTTTAAGACAACGCACATCGAAGATCTGCTGCATTTGTTAGACCAACCTTTCACTGTCATGATCGCGCCCCCTTGTGAAAACTTGCTTTTATTCCTATTAGCTGCATAGCATACTCACCATAACCGCCCCATGAACACCACTCCCTCGTAAGTTGGGAGCATATTCCGCCAAGTCCACCGATCGTAGCCATTCCATCACTCTGTGGTTCGTCCATAATGAAATATCCTCCGTCTCCTGGTGGGTGGTGTGGGTTAGGTACTGCGTGAGGGGAAAACTAAAAGGAGGAAAAGCGGGAAGAAGGGAAACTGCTCACTAAAATGAAGATTATTACATTATAGTCAGTTTTAAACATGGGGTTGGAGTTAAGGTTAGTTCTGGGGTTAAGATTAGTGTTTAGGGCAGGGTTTAAATTAGTTTCCATAATTTTACTGTGCAGTTTCCCTCCTTCCCGCTCTCCCTTCTTTAAGTGTTGCCTACTGGGTGATGCTTTTGTTTACCTCTGGGGTAAAAAACGAGAAACAGAGATATCATGGCGATTTCAGTGTGTTAAATATACCAGAACTTAGAAAATAAGTGACACGACTTAACTTTTACTTGGAATATGAGTTACGTTACTCAACTTTTACTTATAAATGTTATTTGGAGGGTTGCTTAGAAAATAAGTGACACCATATGGTACAAAGGTAGGGTAGAGTTACAGTCGGTGTGAATTTTTCATAATTATTTATCGATTTTATATATTTGGTTTATACAAATTGGTTAACCATTTAAGTCAGGGATGTCCAACATTTTATTGTAATGGGCCGCATTGTCACTTGAAATAATTCAATGGGCCGCAAAACCTATTAAATTTCAAGAAAAAATGGTACATGAACAAACAATTAAAAACCATTAATGTATAATCCTGTATTTCTATTGCTCCCATACTTATAGCCTGCTATTACTACGCCCCTAAAAGCTGACTGATACATTTTAATTGGGCTAAGATTCAAATGTCAAAATACTACTTGGGAGTGAAAATAAGTAACGGGCCGCACAAAAATCGCAGGCAGACCGCAGGTTGGACAACCCTGATTTAAGTGGTCTATTTATGACAAATCGGGTCAGGTCTGCTGCAGTTTTAGTGTTTTAAAATACAGTTCTAAAGCGTGAAGAAGAACAATGTTGTACACATTTAATAAAATTTTAAACATCACATCAAAATGAATGTAAAAAGCGGTTAGGTTTGTTTAATCAGCAAATTGATGGGTCTATAGCAAGTATTGGTCAGGTAATGAAAGTAAGATAATAAGATATTGGATTTTACTCTAATATTAATGCATTGGCTTAATGCAGTAGGCTGTGCGATAACTTCATTAACTGGTTAAAAGAGTTAGATCGATTATAAATGAAGAAATTAAGAAACAAAATGCAATGGGAGCTGCACCAAGTTTCTTGCCGTCCAAGGCATTTGAACTTATTATTAGGAATTGGAAGGTTAAATTAAAATTTTAATCAAAGCTTGATGGATAGAGATATATTGTCCATGCATTAGGGTATACATATTGGTAGTACTAGAAACTTCCAACTATAGTTAAAGCCTTCTTGTACTATTTAAAAAAGAAAACTATTACAATCTTTATTTACAAGACAATACAACTTATAAATTGTCTAGATAAAAAAACTTTTTTACTTTTTTGTTCAAAAAAAGGGTCACACCCACTCACCCCATGCACCCCCCCTTCACCCCATATGTACCCACTTACCCCATGTACACCCTCATACTCATACACCCCTCTAATCATGCACCCTCCTTCACCCCACATACACCCCCCTAGTCATACACCCCTTCACCCCATGCACACCCTCCTACTCATGCACCCTCCACCCCATACACCCCCTCCACCCCACACATACCCCTTCATCAACGGGACGACGCTTCAAGACAGTTGGATCAAACTGACAGATTCGAAGAACCTCTATCGCCCTCCGGAGACTGCACAAATGAAGAAGATTGGCCACACGGAGTTTCTGAGCATCTCCAATGGTCAAATGGTGTATTGTGCGACCATCCATACAAGCTTCTTGGAAGGAGCCTGTGCAAATGTAGAATTGGAGTTCATTTAGCATTTTATAGTTAGAAATTAAGATATTAATGTTTTACAGTTACGATAATCATGTTAAGATAATCAGATATGAATCACTTAACATAATCAGATATAAGATATGAATAATATAAAAGATTCATTTTGACTTTTGTAGCTCAGTGGATAGCCTAGAGCATGAGGGTGGTAATCCAAAGTTGTGAGTTCGATTCTCAGGCCAGAGTTTTATAGCTTTACATTGTGTAACACAATGTACCATAAAATAACCTTCAAAGAATCTCCTAGTGTTTAGTACTGGCAGAAAGGTGGGCTTCATAAAATACAAAAGAACACTTATCGTTCATATTATGTCTCATGTTAGATGGATAGATTCTGTTCATTCTTACAATGTTTACCAATATCAACAGCAATTTGTTGAGCAAAGCATAAATAATGGGATTACAAGATTTGATTAAGACCTTTTAAAATTATTTGATTGAAAATGGATCATAAGGATAGGATATAGGATATTCATGTTTATTCCAGTGAGTGGGAAAACCAAGGGGGTTAACACACAGGTAATCGTCAGATCACCTAACGCCCACTGTCGAGTTACAGGAGCTATTGCTGTGTGTTGTATATGACAGGCCTAGACACATTCCTTTAATTTGGTAGAACCCATTAATCTGTTGGGTTCAGGCAATGCCCGTAATGTGCCTTTCCCAAGGACACAACCGACTAGCTAGTTTTGAACCTGCAACTTTTTGGTTGAAAGGTGACGCACTAAACCACTAGACTAATCGGTCGGACTCATTCCGATATGTGTTAATACCTGATATGTTACATTGGTTTTATGTTTTTGCTTTGATATTTTGCCGTTTTTACATTATGCCACTTTTTAGTACTGATTAATCCTGTATTACCGGTGGTTATAATAAGCACAAGGTTAATGAGTTTGCTTGTGTTTGTATGTTGCGGTCGTAATTAATAAGTGCAAACCTAGTATTGATTAAATTATATCGAAGTGTTTGTTGTGTGTCTAAAGAGAGTACTGAATGTAATACAATTTTTTTAGATCAAGTTATTTTTGTTTCCATGATAAAAAACATGCAAGAGGATCTTTTATAGAAAAATGAAAACAGAAAAAATGACAACAAAATGACATTCTTAAATTTAACTCTTGTGGAGTTAGTGGGGATTATATAAATATTAAAAATGGGTCAAAATGTAGGTGGATTTAGAAAAAGAATTACAAATCAAATAAAGCATTAAGCATTAATGGTGTAATAGTAAGAAATATTGAGGTGCTGTGCAATGTAATAAATTATTGGGTCAATTAGGTGGAAGTACGTGTTTTGTTAAGGATTGGGTCAACTGCAATGTTCCCTCTAAGCTACGGGCGCACGTCTTTCAATTTGTTCGCGCACAGAATAATTTAAATCGCGCACAAAATAATTTGTTTGTAAATGGGTTAATAAAAACTGTTATAAAATGCACACTGTGCCGAAATTTGCCCATTTTAACGTCTCATAATATCCGTATTGATTATTGTCCATTACGTCATAGAAGCGTATGTTAGACATTCGCGAATGTTTTGTAATTCACTTATTGACTATAGTAGTCTTTCTACAATTGAGTAATTAGTTGTCTGTTATTTATTGTCAGATGTTGTTTTATATTATGAAATTTCTGTGTCGTTTAAACTATTGTCATTGCTCACTGTGTTACTAACCAGCGCACATGGAGTTCCTCTGTTTGCTCACGAACTTTAAAACTTAGAGGGAACATTGGTCAACTGTTGCACAGATGCTGTGCAATGTAACTGAGTTTATGTGATTCTGATAGGATTTTTTACCGTCACAAAAATTTAATTACTTTTATGGTCAGGTTACTGAAGCTGTTGCAATTTTGTATACAATTAAAACACTCCTTTATTTTTGTTTAACCCAGTAAACCACTGGGTTCAGGCGATGGCAACTAAGTACGTGCCCAAGGACACAACTGACCAGCTAGCGACCAGTCGAACCTGCAAACTTTTGGTTAAAAGGCGATGCTATAAACCACCAGACTAACCAGCCGAACGGTTTTCCCGAAAATATACATAAGTATTCATCTAATAAAAACTTACTTGATAAAAAATAGTAAGAATGGCCGAGACAAGTTTCGAACCTGCAACCCTTTAACTGAAATACCTTGCAATAACCCACCATACCATTCAGCCTAAATAACATTCAACTTGCCCCACCCACCTTTATACTGTGGGAGTCCAATATCGTCCAACCACCTTGCAACCCACACCGTGTTCATCTGAGCTGCTCCTCTTTCCTCCTCCTCACCTTCTCCCACTCCTCCTAATGCTTGGAGGTGGAGCATCAATTTCTTCTTGTGTAGTGGGTGTCGGATTCCAAGCTCCTGTGAAAATTGTTTAATATATAGTTGGTTGGGTTAGATTCAGTCAGTTAGATTCAACTCGAATACATCACCCAATTAATTAATTAAACATATTTATTTGATACACACACAGAAAAAATAAAGGGCAATACTAAAAGGGAGGGAAAGGTGGAAAGATAATAGAACGGAAACTGCTCACCAAAACTATGAAAATGAATTTTAACCCATTCTTAAACAGTAATCGCAACCCCAGAACTAACCCTCACCCAAACCCCGTGTTTAAAACTAACCCTGGGGCTTTAGTATTCATTTTATAAGAACAGGTTCCCTCCTTCCCTCCTTCCCGCTTCGCCGCCTTTTAGAGGTCCGCAAAAAAATCGATACTTGC
>CH000808.1:453183-468366 GCA_000149265.1 Ciona savignyi | reverse complement strand
TTATCTTGTCGGTCCCGTGGTGTAACGGTTATCCCTTTGGACTCTGAATCCAGCAATCCGAGTTCAAATCTCGGCGCGACCTGTACGATTTTACGCAGTAAATTATTTTTGGCTCGACGAAGACGGAGCACCAAGTTAAATATACAGATCAAATACAGATGTATTTTTGGCGTTGTTTTTCCCTTTCGACTAACATAACTCAGGTTATCACGTATAAAACGAAATGCGA
Source organism: Ciona savignyi (assembly GCA_000149265.1). Classification (NCBI taxonomy): domain Eukaryota; kingdom Metazoa; phylum Chordata; class Ascidiacea; order Phlebobranchia; family Cionidae; genus Ciona; species Ciona savignyi. Next base: position 468,137 of record CH000808.1, on the reverse strand, counting down.
TAGATGTTATCTTGTCGGTCCCGTGGTGTAACGGTTATCACTCTGGACTTTGAATCCAGCAATCCGAGTTCAAATCTCGGCGGGACCTAGTTTTGTCCTGCTAGGAATTCGCACATGAATAATATGCCAAATGCTTTATTTTCTTCATGCGTATAATTCACGGACCAATCTCCGAATTTTAGAAGAGATCGTCCATTTAAAAACAATTCTCATTTAAATATCTGTTTGATATGGCTTCCGCGGAAGCAGCGTGAGTTCGATACCAAATTATAATTTGCTCTCAATTTGTTTGTGTCATTAATTTCTTCTTAAATATGCGAGATAATGCGGATGAAAAATTAGAAAGTTATCTATAAATTTTGACCTGGTTAGCGCTAATTATTCGGCTCTCTTTACCAACATGGTTTGCATATCCCTATCAATCCTGTTTTTCCGAAGTGTAATTTAAGTTTAGGGTCTGAAATAGTGTCATGACAAATAAAAGATCGTGAATGCCATGATTATTCTGGTACAAGCCATATCACAACGCCCACAAATTAAAGGCTGATTGGCAGGTTGAATACCATTTTACTTTAGTTTGCTCGCCAGCTTTGCGCAGTGGCAGTAACATAGCTGATGAGGTTCATCCGATGCGTGTTTATTGCTAGTTGAAAACTATACCCAATACCCCGCCCTATGGACGTGTAAACCGTTCACTGTGGTAATTTCTGATGGGTTCCCCGGAACTCCTTCTTCGTATTTTTTAAGTTCGCCCACCTCATTGTACCCAGTTTACCGTAAAATTTTATATTGGCGATTGCCTCAGTATGATTATATTGTTGGTTATGGTGAGGTACGTATACGCTTATTATTCATCACAAACGATTAAGCATGTAATTATTGGTGCTGATTCTCACTTTCAAATAACATAACTTAGGTTATCGTGTATAAAATGAATTGCGATTCAAGTTATCTTTTCGGTCCCGTGGTGTAACGGTTATCACTCTGGACTCTGAATCCAGCAATCCGAGTTCAAATCTCGGCGGGACCTGTACGATTTTACGCATTAAATTATTTTTGGCTCGACGAAGACGGAGCACCAAGTTAAATATACAGATCAAATACAGATGTATTTTTGGCGTTGTTTCTCCCTTTCGACTAACATAACTCAGGTTATCACGTATAAAACGAAATGCGATAGATGTTATCTTGTCGGCCCCGTGGTGTAACGGTTATCACTCTGGACTTTGAATCCAGCAATCCGAGTTCAAATCTCGGCGGGACCTAGTTTTGTCCTGCTAGGAATTCGCACATGAATAATATGCCAAATGCTTTATTTTCTTCATGCGTATAATTCACGGACCAATCTCCGAATTTTAGAAGAGATCGTCCATTTAAAAACAATTCTCATTTAAATATCTGTTTGATATGGCTTCCGCGGAAGCAGCGTGAGTTCGATACCAAATTATAATTTGCTCTCAATTTGTTTGTGTCATTAATTTCTTCTTAAATATGCGAGATAATGCGGATGAAAAATTAGAAAGTTATCTATAAATTTTGACCGGGTTAGCGCTAATTATTCGGCTCTCTTTACCAACATGGTTTGCATATCCCTATCAATCCTGTTTTTCCGAAGTGTAATTTAAGTTTAGGTTCTGAAATAGTGTCATGACAAATAAAAGATCGTGAATGCCATGATTATTCTGGTACAAGCCATATCACAACGCCCACAAATTAAAGGCTGATTGGCAGGTTGAATACCATTTTACTTTAGTTTGCTCGCCAGCTTTGCGCAGTGGCAGTAACATAGCTGATGAGGTTCATCCGAGGCGTGTTTATTGCTAGTTGAAAACTATACCCCAATACCCCGCCCTGTGGACGTATAAACCGTTCGCTGTGGCAATTTCTGATGGGTTCCCCGGAACTCCTTCTTCGTATTTTTTAAGTTCGCCCACCTCATTTTACTCGAGATTACCGTAAAATTTTATATGGTCGATTGCCTCAGTATGATTATATTGTTGGTTATGTTGAGGTACGTATACGCTTATTATTTATCACAAACGATTAAGCATGTAATTATTGGTGCTGATTCTCACTTTCAAATAACATAACTTAGGTTATCATGTATAAAATGAATTGCGATTCAAGTTATCTTGTCGGTCCCGTGGTGTAACGGTTATCACTCTGGACTCTGAATCCAGCAATCCGAGTTCAAATCTCGGCGGGACCTGTACGATTTTACGCATTAAATTATTTTTGGCTCGACGAAGACGGAGCACCAAGTTAAATATACAGATCAAATACAGATGTATTTTTGGCGTTGTTTCTCCCTTTCGACTAACATAACTCAGGTTATCACGTATAAAACGAAATGCGATAGATGTTATCTTGTCGGTGCCCGTGGTGTAACGGTTGTCACTCTGGACTCTGATTCCAGCAATCCGAGTTCAAATCTCGGCGGGACCTGTACGATTTTACGCATTAAATTATTTTTGGCTCGACGAAGACGGAGCACCAAGTTAAATATACAGATCAAATACAGATGTATTTTTGGCGTTGTTTCTCCCTTTCGACTAACATAACTCAGGTTATCACGTATAAAACGAAATGCGATAGATGTTATCTTGTCGGTCCCGTGGTGTAACGGTTATCACTCTGGACTTTGAATCCAGCAATCCGAGTTCAAATCTCGGCGGGACCTAGTTTTGTCCTGCTAGGAATTCGCACATGAATAATATGCCAAATGCTTTATTTTCTTCATGCGTATAATTCACGGACCAATCTCCGAATTTTAGAAGAGATCGTCCATTTAAAAACAATTCTCATTTAAATATCTGTTTGATATGGCTTCCGCGGAAGCAGCGTGAGTTCGATACCAAATTATAATTTGCTCTCAATTTGTTTGTGTCATTAATTTCTTCTTAAATATGCGAGATAATGCGGATGAAAAATTAGAAAGTTATCTATAAATTTTGACCTGGTTAGCGCTAATTATTCGGCTCTCTTTACCAACATGGTTTGCATATCCCTATCAATCCTGTTTTTCCGAAGTGTAATTTAAGTTTAGGTTCTGAAATAGTGTCATGACAAATAAAAGATCGTGAATGCCATGATTATTCTGGTACAAGCCATATCACAACGCCCACAAATTAAAGGCTGATTGGCAGGTTGAATACCATTTTACTTTAGTTTGCTCGCCAGCTTTGCGCAGTGGCAGTAACATAGCTGATGAGGTTCATCCGAGGCGTGTTTATTGCTAGTTGAAAACTATACCCAATACCCCGCCCTGTGGACGTGTAAACCGTTCGCTGTGGCAATTTCTGATGGGTTCCCCGGAACTCCTTCTTCGTATTTTTTAAGTTCGCCCACCTCATTTTACTCTACCGTAAAATTTTATATTGGCGATTGCCTCAGTATGATTATATTGTTGGTTATGGTGAGGTACGTATACGCTTATTATTCATCACAAACGATTAAGCATGTAATTATTGGTGCTGATTCTCACTTTCAAATAACATAACTTAGGTTATCATGTATAAAATGAATTGCGATTCAAGTTATCTTGTCGGTCCCGTGGTGTAACGGTTATCACTCTGGACTCTGAATCCAGCAATCCGAGTTCAAATCTCGGCGGGACCTGTACGATTTTACGCATTAAATTATTTTTGGCTCGACGAAGACGGAGCACCAAGTTAAATATACAGATCAAATACAGATGTATTTTTGGCGTTGTTTCTCCCTTTCGACTAACATAACTCAGGTTATCACGTATAAAACGAAATGCGATAGATGTTATCTTGTCGGTCCCGTGGTGTAACGGTTATCACTCTGGACTTTGAATCCAGCAATCCGAGTTCAAATCTCGGCGGGACCTAGTTTTGTCCTGCTAGGAATTCGCACATGAATAATATGCCAAATGCTTTATTTTCTTCATGCGTATAATTCACGGACCAATCTCCGAATTTTAGAAGAGATCGTCCATTTAAAAACAATTCTCATTTAAATATCTGTTTGATATGGCTTCCGCGGAAGCAGCGTGAGTTCGATACCAAATTATAATTTGCTCTCAATTTGTTTGTGTCATTAATTTCTTCTTCAATATGCGAGATAATGCGGATGAAAAATTAGAAAGTTATCTATAAATTTTGACCTGGTTAGCGCTAATTATTCGGCTCTCTTTACCAACATGGTTTGCATATCCCTATCAATCCTGTTTTTCCGAAGTGTAATTTAAGTTTAGGGTCTGAAATAGTGTCATGACAAATAAAAGATCGTGAATGCCATGATTATTCTGGTACAAGCCATATCACAACGCCCACAAATTAAAGGCTGATTGGCAGGTTGAATACCATTTTACTTTAGTTTGCTCGCCAGCTTTGCGCAGTGGCAGTAACATAGCTGATGAGGTTCATCCGAGGCGTGTTTATTGCTAGTTGAAAACTATACCCAATACCCCGCCCTATGGACGTGTAAACCGTTCGCTGTGGCAATTTCTGATGGGTTCCCCGGAACTCCTTCTTCGTATTTTTTAAGTTCGCCCACCTCATTTTACTCTACCGTAAAATTTTATATTGGAGATTGCATCAGTATGATTATATTGTTGGTTATGGTAAGGTACGTATACGCTTATTATTCATCACAAACGATTAAGCATGTAATTATTGGTGCTGATTCTCACTTTCAAATGACATAACTTAGGTTATCATGTATAAAATGAATTGCGATTCAAGTTATCTTGTCGGTCCCGTGGTGTAACGGTTATCACTCTGGACTCTGAATCCAGCAATCCGAGTTCAAATCTCGGCGGGACCTGTACGATTTTACGCATTAAATTATTTTTGGCTCGACGAAGACGGAGCACCAAGTTAAATATACAGATCAAATACCGATGTATTTTTTGGCGTTGTTTCTCCCTTTTCTACTAACATACCTCATGTTGTCGGTCCCGTGGTGTGACGGTTATCACTTTGGACTCTGAATCCAGCAATCCGAGTTCAATCTCGGCGGGACCTGTACGATTTTACGCATTAAATTATTTTTGGCTCGACGAAGACGGAGCACCAAGTTAAATATACAGATCAAATACAGATGTATTTTTGGCGTTGTTTCTCCCTTTCGACTAACATAACTCAGGTTATCACGTATAAAACGAAATGCGATAGATGTTATCTTGTCGGTCCCGTGGTGTAACGGTTATCACTCTGGACTTTGAATCCAGCAATCCGAGTTCAAATCTCGGCGGGACCTAGTTTTGTCCTGCTAGGAATTCGCACATGAATAATATGCCAAATGCTTTATTTTCTTCATGCGTATAATTCACGGACCAATCTCCGAATTTTAGAAGAGATCGTCCATTTAAAAACAATTCTCATTTAAATATCTGTTTGATATGGCTTCCGCGGAAGCAGCGTGAGTTCGATACCAAATTATAATTTGCTCTCAATTTGTTTGTGTCATTAATTTCTTCTTCAATATGCGAGATAATGCGGATGAAAAATTAGAAAGTTATCTATAAATTTTGACCTGGTTAGCGCTAATTATTCGGCTCTCTTTACCAACATGGTTTGCATATCCCTATCAATCCTGTTTTTCCGAAGTGTAATTTAAGTTTAGGGTCTGAAATAGTGTCATGACAAATAAAAGATCGTGAATGCCATGATTATTCTGGTACAAGCCATATCACAACGCCCACAAATTAAAGGCTGATTGGCAGGTTGAATACCATTTTACTTTAGTTTGCTCGCCAGCTTTGCGCAGTGGCAGTAACATAGCTGATGAGGTTCATCCGAGGCGTGTTTATTGCTAGTTGAAAACTATACCCAATACCCCGCCCTATGGACGTGTAAACCGTTCCCTGTGGGAATTTCTGATGGGTTCCCCGGAACTCCTTCTTCGTATTTTTTAAGTTCGCCCACCTCTTTATACCCTTATTACCGTAAAATATTATATTGGCGATTGCCTCAGTATGATTATATTGTTGGTTATGGTGAGGTACGTATACGCTTATTATTCGTCACAAACGATTAAGCATGTAATTATTGGTGCTGATTCTCACTTTCAAATAACATAACTTAGGTTATCGTGTATAAAATGAATTGCGATTCAAGTTATCTTGTCGGTCCCGTGGTGTAACGGTTATCACTCTGGACTCTGAATCCAGCAATCCGAGTTCAAATCTCGGCGGGACCTGTACGATTTTACGCATTAAATTATTTTTGGCTCGACGAAGACGGAGCACCAAGTTAAATATACAGATCAAATACAGATGTATTTTTGGCGTTGTTTCTCCCTTTCGACTAACATAACTCAGGTTATCACGTATAAAACAAAATGCGATAGATGTCATCTTGGGGGTCCCGTGGTGTAACGGTTATCACTCTGGACTTTGAATCCAGCAATCCGAGTTCAAATCTCGGCGGGACCTAGTTTTGTCCTGCTAGGAATTCGCACATGAATAATATGCCAAATGCTTTATTTTCTTCATGCGTATAATTCACGGACCAATCTCCGAATTTTAGAAGAGATCGTCCATTTAAAAACAATTCTCATTTAAATATCTGTTTGATATGGCTTCCGCGGAAGCAGCGTGAGTTCGATACCAAATTATAATTTGCTCTCAATTTGTTTGTGTCATTAATTTCTTCTTAAATATGCGAGATAATGCGGATGAAAAATTAGAAAGTTATCTATAAATTTTGACCTGGTTAGCGCTAATTATTCGGCTCTCTTTACCAACATGGTTTGCATATCCCTATCAGTCCTGTTTTTCCGAAGTGTAATTTAAGTTTAGGTTCTGAAATAGTGTCATGACAAATAAAAGATCGTGAATGCCATGATTATTCTGGTACAAGCCATATCACAACGCCCACAAATTAAAGGCTGATTGGCAGGTTGAATACCATTTTACTTTAGTTTGCTCGCCAGCTTTGCGCAGTGGCAGTAACATAGCTGATGAGGTTCATCCGAGGCGTGTTTATTGCTAGTTGAAAACTATACCCAATACCCCGCCCTGTGGACGTGTAAACCGTTCGCTGTGGCAATTTCTGATGGGTTCCCCGGAACTCCTTCTTCGTATTTTTTTAAGTTCGCCCACCTCATTTTACTCAGATTACCGTAAAATTTAGAACGGAAAAGCAATGTTAACAAACGAAATAAAATCCATATCAATAGACCTTTACCAAGCGGAACGTAAAAGGTATGAAGACAACATGAAAAGATTAGACGCGCTTAAACGAAAAAGAAACGAAAGAAAAGGAACAATTGGAATGGAATATACAAAGATATGAAATGAAAAAGCACCAAGATGCCCTTATCCGCGCCAAAATAAAACCTATAGAAAACGAGGAATCCCCGTCTAAACATTTTTTCAAATTAGAAACCCGTAAACAGAACGATCGCCTATACCACGTTAAACAGCAAAACGGAACCATTACGAAAACCCCTAAAGAAACAATTAACGCAATCCAACAATTCTATGAAAACCTGTGTCCACCGAAGAGAACAACATAAACCACGATGAATACTTAAAGGATATAGCCCCCCCCCCCCCGAAATCGAACGAAAGAAAATAACGCAACCAATAAATATAAACGAAATACGTGAAATAATGAACAACATGAATAACGATAGCTCCCCCGGCAGCGACGGCATAACAATAAAACTCTATAAAAAACTATGGAATTACATAAAATTTGACCTTGAAGAATTATATAACAATATCCTATTAAAAAAAAGTAATGACGCCAACGATGAGAACGGCGATCATAAAGGTCATATATAAAAACAAAGGCGACAAATCCGATATTAAAAACTGGCGACCCATATCTTTACTAAATACTGACTAAAAAATACTAAGTTAAATAATAACGAAAAGGTGTGAATCAATAATGAACGACGTAATCAGTAATAACCAAAAATGCGGACTAAAAGGGAGATCCATAGATCACGGGCTGTTTAATATAACGTCAATCATAGAATCCTCAAAAAAATTCGAAAAACAAACATCCATAATAGCCATAGACTTTGAGAAAGCTTTGATCGAGTCAACCATGAAATTATAAAAGCGATATTTAAAAAACTAAAGCTCCCCATTATACTAATAACGTGGTTAGAAATACTCTATAACAATATATATAGCCAAATTCAAATAAACGGAGCCCTCACACGGCTGATCAAAATAAAACGCGGTATCCGCCAGGGCTGCTCCTGCAGCATGTTAATTTTCTTACTCGGAGTGGAAACGTTAACACGAAAAATACGCAAATTAATGGAATAAAACTCGGTCCAACAGAAATTAAACTGGAGCAATACGCAGATGACCTCACATTAATCCTAGCAAATAAAGAATCGTTAAAAATAGCAATGAGCGAACTAAAAGATTATGAAAAAATATCCGGACACAAAATTAACGCAAACAAAACGCAGATAATCTCAAACGACCCCGAACTAATTCAATACGCGAAAGATAACATCGACGAAAATGTAATAACTGAAAAAATAAAAATTCTCGGTCTCCACGTAAGCCTTAAACGGCAATGTATTAATGATAACTTAGACAAGATAATGCAAGTAATAAAAACACTATACTATAAACACCGCGAAAGAAACTTAACGCTAAAAGGAAAAGTAATGCTAGTAAACGCCCTATTCATACCCCAAATTCTAACGATAGCTTAAAGGCGGATGCACACTGGCAAGCGGCGCGGCCGCGGGTGGGGAAACCCCAACTTTCATGCGGCAAGCCGCCGGCGGTTACGGCCGGTTAAGCGGCAGTACATGCACACTGAACACACATACAACAGCTGTCCAAAACTTAATAAAATATCCTTAGTTTGAAAAAAATTTGCCTTTATTAAATTCCTTTTCATGTTTAGTACACATTTTATCACAAGGCTGATTAGCTTAGTGGGTTAATTAAAGAATTGGAACTCGTCGCTAGCTGGTTGTATGCTTGGGCAAGGGACTTAGCGAAGATCAACTGGTCTCCGTGAATTAGGGATTCTACTAAACTTGAAGGGACGTCTTATCTTAGTATATAATATATATACAACATTTTGACGATTGTGAGAACTCTGCGTTTCCCCATTTATTGGGATAAAACACGAATATTCTATCATATCCCACCCCTGCTATCCAAAAAATCAGTCTCAAGTTTTTAAAAGTTTATTGTTAATGGCACTTAAACAAACAAATCTGCCCAATTGCGTACTAAGTAACATGAAATAGTAAAAGAATACATGCTGTAAAATTATGGAATTACAGGGAAAAGTTTATTTCAATACCTATATCTGAGAACAAAATATTATTAATAGCCTGCATGTAACCTTCCACCAATTCAGGTGACTTAGTACGCAATTGGGCAGTCACAAAATGACCAAAATGGTCTAAGCGATCCAATTGAGGGACATCTACATTTTGCAGCTGATGCGTGCTGGTCCTCAAAAATTGAATCATCTCTCTCTGCAACAGTAAAAAGTATTTTACTTTAAAAGCAGATAAAGAGTTGTAACTTCATTGTACCAGTCTAATTACACATGGATGTGAGTGTATATAAAATAGTGTAAATTTATTACTTGTAAGGCAATAAGTAAACTTTGCCAGTACTAATTAATAAACTGAGAATCCTAGATATGTGGTACATGATTAAATAATGGAGTTACACAACAGTGTAGGTTTTAATAGACAAATAAAGTATACAGAAATACAAGTAAAATAATATGGGTTGTAGCCTACATGAACGTCAAGTTTCCCCAATTTTCGCGTTTTGCCATATTGTGGAGTAGAAGGCGGACTTGTTGAATCTTTCGTGTTGTTGCTCTCTTCCACATCACAAATTTCATCTATTGAAATAGGGAAGAGTAAAATATCGAGTAACATGTATCATGATTAAATAAACTATACCATCAGCATCAGTAATGTTAGAAGAGTCAAGCGATGGTGATGTTTCCGTTGGAAAATTATCAACAGTCCTAAGGAAAATAATAATAAATTAGACCAAAAATTATACACTATACAGTTTAGCAAAAAAATGCCTCTGCCAAACTTACCCCCGATGTTTCACAAAACCCTCCAAGAAAGAAAGTTGTTTAAAATATGGCCATGTTTCAACTGAACTGGCCCCAGAACCACTTGGTGTGTCACATATTTTTTATGTTTTTTTTCCAAAAGCTGTCCGCAGGGTGCGCCATCTTCTTTGGCACTTGTCAACTGAAAAGAAATGACTAATTATATATTAAGAAAAGAATTAAAAAGTGTCCTAGTAGGACATGTAGTAGGTACCTGGTACCTACATATGTTGTATGTTTCTGTTTTTATTAGAGGGGTATGACCAGGATAGATACCAAACTATTTAACTGGACAATGTGTATGACTAAAAATTTTCAGTTTGAATATTTACCAGTTGAGTTAAGCTCAGTTGCAATTTTTTTCCATAGGCCATCCACTTTTGCCCTGTTTTTATGGTCTGGAAGGAAATGGTTATATATTGCACTGTGTTCAGACACAAGATCTATAAGTTTTCTATTATAGTTTAATTCTAAATCCATAGCATACCGGTATATATTTCTGTAAAATAAATCAAAAACAGATAGGTTAAAACTTAAAAATGCAAAACTGCCCTCAGCAACCATAAGTATTTCTGATGATCTTTATAATGACCACTGCCATGAAACTGTTCCCTGTGTTAAAAAATATCTTTTTAACTCATCTCTAAAATACCCAGCATTTTTTGAATAAAAATTTGATCCTTGATTACTAAATGGAAGCATATTAACAGAAGAAGGCATAGATTGTCTCCAGTTTCCACTAATTAATTTCCCTTGAATGTCAAGTTTATCTCCATAAATATGAGGTGTTGGAGATTTAATTGCTGATTGAAGGTAGTTGTGTAGAACAACACATGCTTGCACTACTAGTTTTGCTGTTTCTGGATCACAGTTAAATCATTTTATAAAATATTTGCCACCGCACTGCAAGTATGCCAAAGGCATTTTCTACTACCCTTCTACCACGACTGAGACGACAGTTAAAAATTTTTTTGTCCTCACTAAGGTTTCGTCCTGGGTAAGGCTTTATAATTCCAATCTTCAATGGAAATGCATCATCTGCAGCAAAGTAATAAGGAATGCAAATATTACTTTCTGGCAATAAGTTTGGTTTGGGAATTGGCAAAGACCCGTCTTCAAATTTTTTTCCCATTTTAGAATTGCTGAACACTCCACCATCACTGTGCCGTCCGGAGTCCCCGATATCCACCATAATAAAGCGATAGTGGGCATCGCATACTGCTAACAGAACTATTGAAAAGAAGCCTTTGTAGTTGTAAAACTCACTACCACTGTTAGGGGGTGCCTTGATCCGTATGTGTTTCCCATCTATGGCACCAATGCAATTAGTGCATTGCCAAAAAGCATGAAAATCTTTTGAAACATTTATAAATGTTTCGGTGGTTGGATGTTGTAAAACCAAAGGCACCAATGAGTCCCACAATGCTTTACAACATTCTTTTATGATGAGCCCAACAGTTGTATGTCCAATTCTAAAAGAAAATGATAAATGCACTTGCGACGCTCCAGTAGCCCAGGTATCTGCAACATAGATCATTTGCTGCCTTTACTGTCTATAATTTCTATAAACTAGCCTACTAGCACATTACTGATTGTGTACTGCATGTGGTTTAAATCACGCTTCTACTTTCTGTAACCTATTTATTATTTTCTGCTGGACTAGGGCTGTAATACTTGCTGTGTTAAAAAATACCAAATAATAAACATAGTACACACACACACACACATATATATATATATATATATATATAAATAAAGCAAAAATAGAAATATTTAATACATAGAATAGTATTACTCACAGTAAATTATATATAGATATGTATACATACAGGTATTCAGTATATATCATTAAATTTATATGGATACCTGTGTTGTAACTTGTAACCTATATATATCTATGGTGTCACAGTTTATTTGGTAAACATTACCAGTATAAAGGTTTAGAAATGGTACAATGGCAGTACCATCTAAATCAGGGATGTCCAACCTTTTATTGTACTGGGCCGCATTGTCATTTAAAATAATTCAATGGGCCGCAGAACCTATTAAATTTCAATAAAAAGGGCTGGGTTCGAATTAATGGTTTTGAAATGATTTGCGAAATGCGCGGATAAGGAGCGCGCGAAAAAAAAATTGGTAATGATAAATTGCCTTAAATGTCCAGAAAGATACTTATTTCATAAAGCAGACAGTACCGTTATTTAGTAGTAGGCTACAGTAATGATAAATTGCAATAAACGTAAATTCAAAAGGGGTGTGTCGCATCTCGCCAATCATAAATAAAGGAATCGTGGTATATTAACGCATAATGGCGATTATTGCCTTGTGATAGCAATGCTTATTATACGCCAATAATGCAAAGTAAAGGCAAGGTAAATAAATGTAATAGTATTGTGATTGTCAAATGTTATGTTAAAGGCAAACGATGTTATATTAACGTGTTGAGGATTTATTATTAAAAGTGCGCGAAATCAGTACCGGTAATTTATATTTTCGCGATTTTGTTAAATTTTGTATTTCGTGAACTTAAGAACAGGCCCGGTGCTAGGAACCGCGGGGCCCAATTAGAAATGTGATGACGGGGCCTCTACTCTTCATAGCAAAGTTTGAGGGTGTTTATATATCATAAAATACATACCAGTACATACAAACTACAAAAATAGACATTTAATACTTGCTATACAACAAATTAAAGGTAATGTGGATGCTTATTTACGATATATTGTTTTACTTCCAAACATATATATTGTTTAGCAACCATACTCATTATGACGTAACAGGCAGACACAGAAATATAAATTTGACTTAGTTACGATGCATAACAAATTGATATTATGAGAAAGAATATTATTTCACTTTCTATTTTACGTTTCAGTAGTATTTTAAACCTCGTAATACAGAAAGACCCCCGCTGGGGCGGGGCCCCTTCAAGGTGCGGGGCCCAATTTGATCTAATTGGTCAAATCGGCCTAAAACTGACCCTGCTTAAGAAAACGGTTCGCTAATAGCGATTTGCGACCCCTTAATTCCAACCCTGAATGGGTACATAAAGAAACAATTAAAAGCCATTAATTTCATCTTTAAAAAAGGGAACAAATAACACACATATAGAAAGAAACAAAATCTTTTTTCTGCAATACAAAGTCAATGAGATAAGTTTTTGTCGTCCGTCGGTTTCTTTCTGCAGTTTTGATGTTTACTGCGTCCCTAAAAGCTGACTTATACATTTGAATTGGGCCAAGATTTAAAGTTCAAAATACTACTTGGAATAAAAATGACTAGCGGGCCGCACAAAAATCTCAGGTGGGCCGCACTGCGGCCCGCGGGCCGCAGGTTGGACATCCCTGACTTAAACTATGGAAACTTAATCTAACCCTGCCCTAAACACTCATCTCGACCCCATGTTTAAAACTAACTCTTATGCCCTAATCTTTATTTTAGTAAGCAGTTACTCACCTTTTCTCCTTTTAGTTTTCCCCATGCTAACGCTGCCCCAAACACTAATCTGCATTCTTTTTCGAAACAATGATTTTAATGCCAAGTCTAATCTTTAGAAACTTAACGCCTTAATCTTCATTTTAGTTGTGTAGTTTTCCATCCTTTCCTCTTTCCATCCTTTAAATTATTCCCCACGGACAAATTAACACATTAGCGCTTAATCCTGACGGCCTAAACTATCATTTGAAGTTTCCTTGTTACTTCATGTACAATGTCCGCTATTCTCTTATATAACGTAAAAAACATAAAAAAAAATATTCCCTTAAGTGATCTAATCAATTAAATAAAAAAAATCTTTGGAACCTGAGAATTCAAACTGCTGGACAAGCGTGGTCACGCTACCGCGAATGTCGCTGTCCAGTAATGCTTACTACGCCACTACCACGCATTGTTATTCACCAACAAAAGACTTATTTATGCTGTCTGGTTTTTACCAGTTTGTACTGCCTGTTTAGGTCTTCACATTAATTTTTTATTAACATAATTAAAGACTAGTTATTAAGTTTTTCTTTAAAAATTATTCAAGAAAATGTATTTTATTACTTTTAAGTTATAAAAAGTTCAAACCCATTGAATAATTAATAATTTTATACAGATTTTTAATAATTTAATTTTTTGACACGGAACCACTAAATAGCGTATTTCTCTGATTGCATCATACCAATCTGGGATCTTGAAATAAATTTCTAACAACTGCAATAATTTAAATTTAAAACACATCAATTAAAAATACAATAAAAGTTCTATCCTTTTTAACTCTAAAAAGAATAAAAAATAAATATATGAAGCGTGAAATTGTCACGTGATAATGTTTACATTTCCGTTGCTAACAGCAACCGGAAAAGCTTGTGTTGTCATTTCCCGCGTCTTATGAACTAACTTATCGCTAATATTTTAATCATTCAAAGAATATTTTGACGCATTTTTTTGCGATAAACGATAGCAAACCATGGAACTGCGACACGGGCATGGAGAAGTAGGCTCTGCATTAAATCGACACGATTTAAATCTGACTAGTACAGGACGAGGCCACTATTATTCCAAAGGATATTACTTTCCACCTTCTAACTTTCGAGTAAGTATTAGATTTTACTGAAAAAATATTATTTGTAAACTATATACAATTCTGTGTTAAAAGAGATTTGTAAATACTGTTTTTTTTTCATTTTTTTTTATTTATATTTAAGTGATTTTTGAATAGGCCTACCGTTTTTTAAACAGTATTGTATTTGTTTCATAATATAGGCTTTCTAATAGTATTTTTTAACACAAGAAAAATGTTAAAAAATGTGAATATATAAAAAGTAAAGGATTCAGCATTCCAAAAAATATACATTTATTCATGGTTTTCATTGAATACCTTGTGAGGGAAATCCACATAGAAAAATTTATCCACAGTTATCATCTGATAAC
>CH000808.1:429539-442767 GCA_000149265.1 Ciona savignyi | reverse complement strand
CTTATCGCTAATATTTTAATCATTCAAAGAATATTTTGACGCATTTTTTTGCGATAAACGATAGCAAACCATGGAACTGCGACACGGGCATGGAGAAGTAGGCTCTGCATTAAATCGACACGATTTAAATCTGACTAGTACAGGACGAGGCCACTATTATTCCAAAGGATATTACTTTCCACCTTCTAACTTTCGAGTAAGTATTAGATTTTACTGAAAAAATATTATTTGTAAACTATATACAATTCTGTGTTAAAAGAGATTTGTAAATACTGTTTTTTTTTCATTTTTTTTTATTTATATTTAAGTGATTTTTGAATAGGCCTACCGTTTTTTAAACAGTATTGTATTTGTTTCATAATATAGGCTTTCTAATAGTATTTTTTAACACAAGAAAAATGTTAAAAAATGTGAATATATAAAAAGTAAAGGATTCAGCATTCCAAAAAATATACATTTATTCATGGTTTTCATTGAATACCTTGTGAGGGAAATCCACATAGAAAAATTTATCCACAGTTATCATCTGATAACTTGTGAGGAAAATCCACATTGAAGAATATATCCATGGTTATCGTTGGATAACTTGTGAGGGAAATCCACATTGAAGAATATATCCATGGTTATCGTCGGATAACTTGTAAGGGAAATCCACATTCAAGGATAGATAACTGTGGCAAAAAAAATTATCCTTACATAAGTCATTAGGGATAGGTCGTTAAATTCATGGGCCACTCTAGTTAATCACAACAAATATGGCTTGCATCCAAGTAAAAATGTGCTTTAAAACATAGATTTTAAATGGCCTTTGGAATAACACCAAAATGCAACATGGCCCTTGAAAATCCATGAGTTTGACAAACCTGCACTAGGAAATTTTACATTGATGGGTTATGACCTTGGTTTTAACGAGTAATGAATCAGGGAAATCCCCAGTAACCATACCTTCCACAGCGAACAATACACGACGACCTCCCACCCCCCCTCACCATCCAAGACCAGGTGACCCCCAACGACCAGGTGATCAACCATTATGACACGACAACGGGCACCACCCACAACTTCAAGCACATCGGAGGGGTCCTTGCTCACCCCGGGTACATAAAAGCCCCGGGGTCCTGGAAAGTCCATTATGTGAAGGATAACGTCGAAAAGGTAAAGCGTTGGACGAGTTACCTGACGAAATGAGAGATTTCACACAAGATTAATTCATAGACAGAATAAACACAGACAAATAATTTTTTTAAATATAAAGATATAAAAATGCAATTTAATTAATACGATACATTTGCATTTTGTAATATAGTTTCATGTGTAACACTGGATATTTGTATTATTTTAGCACTTTAACTTTCTTGCGCATTTGTTTTGTAATTTAGTTACTTTGCAGTAACTGTTTTGTGTGCAATATTAAGACATTTTTGTCACAAAAGGAATATTTCTATAGTGTGTGTGTGAAGTGCAATGTATTAAGTAAATAAAAGCAAGTTCAGTCAGTTTGAGAATGTTGTAATAAAGTAAGGATAAGGTAAGAAATGCCTGCAGAAAGATTGTGGGATCAAAACTACCCGATAGCAATAATCTTGGTCACACGACGCAGCCAGTGGAATAATTTAATGAGAATCAGGTTTCATATTTTGGCCATCATGTGGATGATATCAGGTTTAATACATAGAACTAAAGTTTTACTTTTACAGTTAAATAAATACTTGTCAGGGTAAAGACAGCAAAGTAAAAATAAATGATTTTTTTAAAAGATAGTATTTTTAGGAAGAAAGGAAATATTGAAAAAATTAAATTTGAGAATGTTTTACTTGTTGAAAATGACAAATTATATTTTTTAATTCCAAGAATGCAAGACGAATAAAAACCAGTCACTATAAATGTGAATAAAACTTGCAGCAAACATAATAAAACTACACAAGACAGTTTAATAGCGCATTGTTAAGGTGGAAAATAAAATATCAGTTTGGAATAAGTTTTTAGATAATTTGACAACAGGAATTAGTAACGCTAAGTTAGCAAAACTATGATACAATTAAATGTATAACTATTTACAAAAGCAATTTAAGTCAGTAAAACATATTACTAAGGGAAATTAAGTATGACATCACAATACACAATGACAATTGTAAGTGAAAAGGTTAAATTGAGTGGAAGAATTGATTGACAGTTGAAGGAGGAACCATGTTTACCAATCGAACAAGAAAGAACCAGTATGTAAGCAGAATTGTTTTATTTTTATGGTGTTTAACCAGTTTTAAGGGTGATTTGTAATTAAGATATTTATGTTTATTTCGAAGATAGGAAAATGCAGAGTTATCACACATGCAACTTGCAGATTACCTTTTGTCTACTGTTTAGATACCTGTGATTTTGCAGTATGTTTTATATGATTGAGATTTTCCAACAGTTTAGTGCGACCCAATAATTTACTGGGTTCAGTTTGCCCATTATATGCTTTAGCCAAGGATTTTTAATGTAGTTTTGATCCAACAACTTATTGCATTGTGCTAAATACGATTAAGAAGATTTCTTTCAACCCATTAAACCATTTGGGTTTAGTAACATGCACTATGTGCCTTTTAATTTAACTGGGCTCTGTTTCAAACCCATGATAGACGCGGTACCAAGTCTGTTTTTGTATACAATTTGTTATATTTATCGTTCGTATTAATTATTCAGCCACAAGACAGTATTAACTCTGTGCCTTGGTCATTGATTTTCAACAAAAAAATAGTGGGATTTTAGGTTAAAAATAGTTGGATTTCGATTTAAAAATAGTTGGATTTCGATTTGTAAATAGTTGGATTTTTGATTTAAAAATAGAAAAAACATCTGATGCATTATGTTGCGTTAACCATTCACCCACAACACACTGCACACTCTGTGCCTTGGTCAGGGATATTTAATTAAAAATATATTCAATGCATTATGTGGTTTGATTTTAACATCATCTCATTGCAGTTGAAGGTTAGAGAATGGCGGAAGCCGTTGACGATGGGGTTTCAGTCGTCAGAGATGAAAGCAAAATACGCGGGAGATCGTGGGTTGTCATTGGACACCAATTTCAAGGCGGGGCCGCAGCCTTTTAACTTGTCCCAGCACCATAAGGGTGGTCCCTCGCAGAAGGTGATCGCGAGCACGCAGAATAAAGCGATGTCGGCGAAACCTTTCTTCATTCGAGACAAGGGAACGCTTAGTCTTAACGACATGTACTTCAGCAGTGCACAGAAAGCATATCGGTCGTTCAAAAAGTAAGTCGTATCCGGGTTACGTAGGAGGATAGGATATAGAATATCCATCATTATGAATGGAAAAACCAATGGGGGTTAATATACAGGCAATCGTCACATCGCCTCGAGCCCACTGTCGGTTTACCTTAGCTATTGCAGTGTGTTGTGTATGATTCACATGTTACTTTAATTTGGTAGAACCCTTTAATCCACTGGGTTCAGGCAATGTCAGTTAAGTGCCTTGCTCAAGGACACAACCAACTAGCTAGCAAACAGTTTCGAAGCTTCTATCTTTTGGGTAAACGGCATCGCACTAAACAGCCGGGCTATTTAGTCGAACCTAGGAGAGTTAAGAGAATCATGTGTCAGAAGTTGTTGGATCGAAACGAGTTAATGGACAGGTAGATGTGACATTTAGCAAGACATTTAGCGGACATTACATGAACCCAGCGGATAAAAGGGTTCAACAAAAACATAGCATTTATTATGTACAATATACTACAATAGCTCGGGTAAAGTTTACCAAGGCCGACTGAATAGCTTCGTGGGTTAGTGCGTTAATTTCTAGTCGAATGGTTTTTTCTAGTCAGTTTCTAAATTGATCCCTAGCCAGTTGGTTGTGTTCTTGGGCAAGGCACTTAGTGGGCATTACCCAAAACCTGTGTATGAATGGGTTCTACTAAATCGGAGAAATGCCTCAATCATACACAACAAACTGCAATAGAGCCACTAGCGTGACGGTGGGTTAATACCAGTGATGGGATTCAAGAGGTTCGCATGGGTTCGGTCAAACCCGTTCTTGGAACGTCGGGATAATCACCAATCCGATTCTTGCTTTTTTTACAGACATTAGACCTTTAAGGGAACCTGTTGTTAGTAAGTACGATACAAAAGAGAACCTGTTTTTTAAATTTTGAATCCCATCACTGGGCGTAGGGTAATCTGATGAATACCCGTTTCATAACATCCCTTGTGTTTTCCCATTCACGGGGATAAACATGAATATCTTATCCGAAGATTGATGTTTTCCCAGGGAAGAATTATTGGATTACCCGAAAAAGGATGCCCCAACTTATTGGGAATGCGAAGAGTACCCCAAAGCATGGGGCCATGGGTCAAAACTAAACCCCCTACCTAAGGATTCAGTTCCACGCGATAAATTACCCCTACGGGACCCTACTTGGTTTCCAACGGCAACCAAAATCCCAAGACTTCCGAAACCAATGGTTCCAGTCCCTCATCAAGGTGGGTTCGTGGCTGTTTTTAAGTTTGTCCTAGTATGGGGTGGTAAGTTTATTTTTTGTTTTTATGATGAAAACACAAGGACCATCTATATAAAGAATAATTTTTCTTTTTTTTAGCTTGACTGCTTATTGAGGGAATAATGGTAGCGCAGCCAAATGCTTTTTTCGGCAGCTAAATTTGGCGCTTCAGTGCTTTCTGGTTTTAACCAGTAATATACCATATTTCTTAGTTCAATGTTTTTGACAGTGACAAACTATATGTAGGTCACTTGACCCGCCAGTAGGATTTAAAAAGTATCCCCACCCCTGATCTACACTGAACACTAATCTAATTTTTGTGTTTTTTCATACCCTAATTGTTATGTTTTTCATGTTTCCATTCAGGCTTGAATACTTTGGTTTCCGAATCCTATAAAACCCCGTCCGATGTAAAAGTGAAAGAAATCTTCTCATGTCCAGTGAATACCCCATGGGTGATCGCAAAACCTGGGTCCAAAGAGATCATGTCAGTCCCGAAGATGTACAAGACGGAATATATGACATACGGGGGCCGTCGTCCAGTTACCGTCACATAATCACCCCCCCACCCCAAATTTTATTTGTCCATAAACACTTGAATGTTATTTCTGGATTCATAAATATATTAAATAACGTCATTTGTGGTGAGATTTCTAAGAAATACAAGATTATAGTATGTGATATTGTGTGGAAATGATACTATGATCGTATCCAGCGATCTTTCTTAACCTCCTGACTAAGTTAATGGGATGTTCATTCAGTGTATGGGAAAGTGTAGGTGGTCTGACGATTGCCTGTGTGTTAACCACCTTGGTTTTTCCATTCACGGGGATAAACAAGAATATCCTATGCGCAGGGAATAATAACAAGATACACAAACTATTCCAGTGTGGTTAATATGATGAAGACAAGACATTCCTAGGTTAGTGGGTCGCTATGAGGTGCAGGTTTAAAACTTGCCGGTGTGTCCTTGGGCAAGGCACCTAGTAGACATTTTTCTGAACCCAGTGGATAATTGGGTTCTACTACAAAATACATTATACACAACCCAGTGCAATAGCTCTGGTAACCCGACGGTGGGCAGGAGGTGATTTGACAATTGCCTATGTGTTAACGCTTCTTGCATTTTCCATACAAGCAGATAAACACAAATATCCTATCTAAAAATATAACCTAATTTTCGCTAAATTATTAAAACATCAAGTTTAGACGGCATCCACAATAGCTTTCGCCTAGGTACACAATAGTCTAGCTAGCAGCTGGTTTCAATCACGCCATCTTTTAGGTGACGCTCCAACAAGCAAAAAATAAGCTGACCAACCAGACATTGGAATCGGGTAAAACTAAAAGTAGGGAAGGAGGGAAACTGCACACTTAAATGAAGGTTATGACATTTGAGTCATTTTTAAACATGGGGTTGGAGTTAAGGTTAGTTCTGGGGTTGAGATTAGTGTTTAGGGCAGGGTTTAAAATATTTTACATAGTTTAAGTGAGCAGTTTCCCTCCTTTCCACTTTCCCTTCCTTTAGTGCTGCCTTTGAATTAAATACTTTATAATGAAGTTCTGTAGCTACCCCACGACCACTCTGGTTTCTGTCACTTTTATTTTGACTATTGTTTTAAAAACTTAAAATAAACGAAAATTGTGATCATAAAACAATAAAAACAAAAAATAAACATGTCTTGCGGTAAAAAACAACTACATATTAAAAGCGAAGGTAAATTTTAAAAATAGAATGGAGCAATTTCAAAAATGAGAAGAAAATTGTTAACCTATGAGCATACAAAGGCAGTATATTCTAGCAGAGCAATTTTTTTCCTAAAAAACACAATATTACTAAATACACCCTTTTAATCAAATTCATTACAGCCCTTTGCGTATTTAAATACTCATTTTTTAATTTGAATAAAGAAACAAAGTAGTTGGAGAGGATAAACCATACTCCCACTTTTTGTGAGATAAAAGTGGCGCACATTTGGTGCCAGTAAAATACAACCCATTCTCTGCAGCAGACTACATGTCATAGTTGGAGGTATTCATGGGGTTGCAATGCTTAAGGATATTGAAGTGAAGTTTGGCTGTTTGTGAGCTGTCCACGTTGGTTATCATATAGTGGTTGGATGGCGGGACATAGAAGTAAGCTCCACAAGATACGATTGTATCTCGGTTTCCAAACTCCACACACACAGTACCAGACATAACTAGGCAGCACTGAAAATAAAATGAGATTTTTAGGAAAAAAGGATGAAATAAAAAATAATGTAAATTCAATGCTATTCATGTTTATCCCTGTGAGTGGGAAAATCAGGTTAACACACGGGCAATCGTAAGATCACCTCGCGCCCACGGTCATGTTACCGGAGCTACTGCTGTGTGTTGTGTATGATACATATGTTCCTTCAATTTAGTAGAACCCATTAATTCGCTGGGTTCAGGTAATGCCCATCTAAGTGCCTTGCCGAGGATACAACCGACTTGCTAGCAACTAGTTTCACACCTGCATCCTTTCGGCTGAAAGGCAACGTACTAACCAACCAGCCTAGTCGGTCTGACAAAAGTGTGAGGTAAAAATATTAAAACATTAAAAAACAGTTTATTTTATTTTAATCTAATGTCCAGTATTTTACTTAAGTTACCACACAACCTTGTGGGTCATGCTCAAATTATTTCAGCAGTTGCTTCCTATGGAAAATCCTCAACAAACAGTTTAAATGCATTGACAGATGTATTTCTAATGCTTCCCCAGAAAATAAAATGTACTGTTCCCATTGCAGTGAATCAAAATATAACGCTATCTAGTGGTAGAAATTTCCCAGGCGAAATCTACTACTTGACCCTTAAGCCAGGTTATTTCCCTCCTTTACCCCCGAAGATATTTCCCAAGTCTACTCCATTATGCCCCAGGTTATTCCCCTCTACAGAGACACCTACCAGAGTGTTGGACTTCATACAGGAGAGTTCCTTCTGCCCACCGGGAGCGATTTCCAACATCCCCATCGTGAACTTCGAGTTTGAAATCCCCTTGCTATGCTTGATCGGTTCCCCGGGACTCCACGGTTCACCGGTTTTACCAAAATGCAACGTGTTCTCCGGCACGTGGAAGAAATCCTTGGTTCCTTGAGAGGAAAACGAATTTGGATTTAATATTTCCCAAAGATCGGATGTACCATATACTTATCGTATACATTTCCATCCATATACATTATACATCCATATTCATATACATTGTATATCCGTATACTTATCGTATTTCAGTATACATATACCGTATACAAAGATCATGATTGTGCCATAAGGTGGGAGGTCGTGGCACTAAACCAGTCCCGAGTTACCCAAGTACTGAGGCAAGGTACTTATCAGGAGTTATCTGACCCAGTGTATGAATGGGTCCTGGTAAAACTCTACATAAACGTCTTAATCATACACCACACACTGCAATAGCTGTCCCAATTTAGCCGAAGGTTGTAGGATTAAAACTAACTAATAGCTGGTCATTTGTGTCTGGGGACAAACCACTTAGCAAAAGAAAAAAATGTGCATTCAGGGATTTTTTTATTAAGTCCCGTTCCCACAACTGAAAAGCAAGCAGTGGCGGCAGGTCTTGATCTCACCACCTTCTGGCTGATGCGCTGATGAACTAACCGCTTGGACACCATGCACACAATAACAAATTCCAATGAAACTTACCGACAGTGAGAACTTGCTTCTTTAAGACGATGCTTAGCGTGCTGTTGTTGATATTGAGCGCTGAAGTAGCTGCTTGACTCGATATATCAGTGTATGTGGTGTTCATGTCTCTTGTGCTGGAGTTTGTCTTGTCTGCTGGAGACAAATTAATCAGGTTGGTTGTATTCTTGCATTGGAGGTACTTGGTAGTGAATCGTAGTGAACTTAAAAGCGAAACACGTCGGGTTATACAGAACGAAACGCACGCAAAGAATGTTACATATACCTAAGTAAATGATTATTACATACATGTGGGCGTGATTACACTTGATTACAGGGCACAAAATAACTGTCTGAAAACTTGCACGTATTACTACAGGGATAGAAATTAACGCATTTCCACAACAGGGTCAATATCAGATATGGTGCGATAACATCTCGTGAGACAGAATAAAATTTGTACTAAACACCGGTACCAACTAATCCACACACTATATGGCTAAACCTTGGCAACGTGTACCAGTATTTTTGGGATATAATTAAAAAACAGCTTCAAAACAATTAAAACCATGTTTTTAACGGCTTTTCTTTTAAACATTAATCTGATACTTCCAAAATAGATTGATGCTATTTTACATTAATGTCTAGAGAAAAAAGTGCTTAAAATTAATAAAAACCTGTTTTTTTATCGGTTGTTCTTCTATTTCCTCTTCGTTTACGCTTCCCTTGTGTTGTGGGGGTTGGTAGAGAGGTGGGGGTGATATCCAAGGTGGGGCTTGGGGGTGGCTGATCATTGTCTGGGTAAAAAGGGGGTTAAAAAGTGGATAACCTCAAAATTTTTGTCAGTTCCTCTGGAACCTTCTTCCACCGATGGACGGACAATGCCGACTAACTAGTTTCGAACCTGTAACCTTTGGGTTGAAAGGCGGCACACTAACCCCACCAGACTAATCGGTTGGATTCCACAAAAAAGTGCAAACAGGCAATGCCCATTAAGTGCCTTGCCCAAGGACACAACCCACTAGGCTAGTGACAAGTTTCGAATCTGTAACCTCTTGGTTGAAAGGCGTCACACTAACCTACCAGACTAAAGGGTCTAATTCCACAAAAAAAGTGCCATTTTACCCGATATTCCACAAAATAAAAATCACTGGAGCTGCAAATCAATAATATTTTCGCAATAAAAAACAACATTGTGTGAGATAAAGACACATGTATTCTTCTGTTTGTTTTATTTATGCATGGGTATTAAACTTATTAAGCGGTAAAAGAGCAAGCAAAAACGTTTTTTGTAAAAGTTCGATGATGACAAACAGATTTGTACGTATGTTTGATGAGATCACAAATAAAAGATAACAAATTACATGATAAGAAGTGGACTACAACACCACCCACCTTGCTCCACTGTTATAGAAGTCACTCCATGGAAATCTGCTATTTCTGGGAGGTTTTCAGATTGATTTTCTAAAAATTGAAAATTAAAAACTTTTAGAAAATGACAGCAAAATAGGCCCGGTATGAGTATTAATCCCAAAATGTTTTCAAAATAGAATTCTCCATTTTAAATTGATCTTTATAGAAAAGATCTTTATAGAAAAAGTCTTCAAAATATTAAAAACCTGTTTTTTTATCGTTTTTCCTACGATTTCCTCTTCGTTTACGCTCTCCTTGGATTGTGGGGGTCGGTAGAGGGGTCGGGCTTGGGGGTGGGTGATCAGGGACTGGGGGTTATATATATAGTGAGTTCACAGTAAAATGCAAACACATGCACGGGGTTGTGGAATTAGCAGGTTTTAAATCAAAGTTTGTTATATGGGGGTGGTAGACATAAGTTCAAAATGACTTGAATAACCGGGAGGTCTGAGTTATTTTTCTCATTAACGGTTGTTGCTTTACTTATTAAATGAAGTGGTCCTCCACCACCATTAGTTTTATATGGCAGAGGAAGAGATCGGGTAAAACTAATAGGAGGGAAAGCAATAAGGGAAACTGATCTCAACCCCAGAACTAACCCTAACTCGAACCTCATGTTTAAAACTAACTCTAATGTCATTACATTTATTTTAGTGTGTAGTTTCCCTCCTTCCCTCCTTTTAGTTTTACCCGATAAATAGTTTGTTGTACCTTGACATATTCATAGCAACTTTTTAAAGATTTTCTATCTCACACTAGAAACACACTCGGGTATTAAAAGACAAAATAAACACAGTTTATTAATTTTCACCTTAACTTACAATTTCCACTGCACACTACGGGTAAAATTAAGCAGTAAAACAGCTTATGAAAAGCACTGCCTTTAAGCACTGACGATAGCTAACAAATACTTTATAAGCATATGACACGTTGGCAAAATTCCATTGATTTTTTGGAACATACCTGGTTCTTTTTGAGATTCCATCCCTGATGTTTCATCTGTGCTTTCTAAATGATGGGGAAATTTAAAATCAACGTTTTATCACGACCGGTAATACTATTGCTAGTTAGCATTAGGTACATTTAACCAGACATGGGCAACATACGGCCCGTGAAGGGATTTTGACTGGCCCACAAACTGTATCTTAACATACCCTGTAATTAAGATATTATACCATTCATGTAATAATTCGGCCCATCAAGAAAATTTTCCCACATCTGTCCCGCCGACTAGAGAAGTTACCCAACCCTATTTTAGCTGTGGTTATTGTTTCAAATTCTACACTTATCAAGAATTACTACTACCACTACCACAGTAAACTATTACATTAATTGGTCCAATAGCTCCTAACTTAAATGCACTGTGGCTCAGTTGGTTAGTGCATTGATGTTCATAGTACAAGGTTATGGATTCAAAACCCTTTTATGCAGGATTTTCCATACCAGCCTAAACCACTACCACTTATTGAACCAGTGGATTTTACCTGACAGTCAGCATGGCTTAGTTGGTAAATGAATAGATGTGCACACTACAAGGTTATGGGTTTAAATCCCTCCCATTGTACATTCTACTACCTTTTTCTACCTGTTATAGTATCTCCTACCACCATCACATGCTAAACGGCTGAAACCCTACCCACCTAGGACAGCCTTAACATGATGAACTGGTTTCTTCTGCTTATTTCTATTCTTCTTCTGCTGATATGATGTGGTCATATCCACAGATTTCTCAGATTCTAAAAAAATTGAAAACACAAGTCAGATAGGATAGGATATTCATGTTTATCCTCGTGAATGGGAAAATGTAAGGGGTTACCACATGTGCAATTTTCAGATCCCACCGTCGAGTTACCACAAATATTTCAATGTGTTGTGTATAAAGACATTCCTTCAATTTGCACACAATGACCACTAACCTTGATTGTTCCCACCACGTTGGGCTTTCTTTTTGTTCTTGTTTAACTTTCTCACCTCCTGAGAAGCTGAAGTGATGTCATTAGTGGTCTCCGGGTCTGTGGGGGTTATAATCCATTTTTGTGGGGGGTTAAAAAGTATTTTTTGTGGGGGGTTAAAAAGTCTTTTTTTGTGCGGGATTAGAAAGCGTTTTTTTATAGGGGATTAGAAATCTTTTTTTTGTGGGAGGATTAAAAAACGTTTTTTTTCAGACAATTTTGAGGCCAAATCCAGGTAATAATGACCAAAACGAATAAATTGTTGATCTAACTTAAACACTATGACATAACATTTATAGTGTTGAGTTTAATAGAGAGAAAGGCTTTTGTCTGATGCTGAGGCAAGCTGACAATTGTATGTGAATGTCCTATCAGTACAAATATAACTTTCCAAGTGAAAAACAACTTAATGTCTAGGATGGAAATTGAACCTGGAACATGTCTGGTCCCAACTTTTACACCAAACCATTAGGCTAGTGCAGTGCCCTGCAACCAGTGTGCTGCAGGACAATGCTAGGTGTGCGCCGTGTGCCACAGGAAAAAAAATTAAACAAAGTTTTACCTTAAATATAACGACTATTAGACATTTTATATAATATTAAATGCATATAACTTGTCAAAAGACTTCCCAAATACTGTTATTACCTTATTTTTAACATTTTTAACTGCAATGTGCCGTCAAATTCATTAAGTTTTTAAATGTAGCATAAGTAAAAAAAGGTTAGAGCATTGGGCCAGTGGGACAACCGATGTGCATTACAATGAGCACCTCCTTACTTAATGTTTGAGCTGATGGATCCAAAGTTTGTTCATCACCGCCGTCGGCCATCTTTGATACCAGCTTTCTAGTTTTGGCTGTCGGTTTCGATTGTTTTCGTTTCGGCTTTACAAACCAAGCTGCAGCAAAAAAACAGATTTAAGCAGTAAATATGTGGTGAAACAGTTATATAAGATTTAACACCTATATCGCTTTTGTACAATTATCGTGTGTATTAACTACTGTACTCTTTCCATTTTTCCTACTTTCTTGTATAACTTTTTTTCCATGATAACTGTGGATAAATCCTTTAATGTGGATTTCCCTTACAAGTTATCAGAAGGTAACCATGGATAAATTCAATTCATCAACCAGAATAAACAAAACAAATCCACCTAACCGTCGACCTACCATCGGTAGTCCATTCATCAACTTGCACCCCAACCGGTTCCCCGTTATCCCTGCGGATCACAGGTTATTTAGTTAGTTTTGCCTATGAATTACAGGTTATTTAGTATTTATCTTGGATGAAAAAATACCAAAAATGTTAAAAAATGTTACTTATGTTTCGTTAAACCTATATGGGCATTACCCATGAACTAATTCCTCACTCACCCACCACACACACCCCCACCCCACCACATACACACCCCCACTTACCCACTTACCCACCACATACACACCCCCACTCACCCACTGCACACACACCCCCACATAACCCCCACCACTCACCCACCACATCCCCCACCCACCCACTGCATACACCCCCCACTTACCCACTGCACACACACCCCCACATAACCCCCACCACTCACCCACACAAACACCCCCCCCCAACTCACCCACCACATCGCCCCCACCCACTGTAACAGCCCCACACAACTGCGTACTCCCCCCACTCCCCCACAGAATATTTACTCCCCGGGATCCCCAGGGGCGCCT
>CH000808.1:408859-419404 GCA_000149265.1 Ciona savignyi | reverse complement strand
TTTAATTTTGATAATATTGATGATATATTATATTCGTTCCATCATAAACACAAGCTTACTCAACATACTGCTATGCGGTTTAATATAGCTTAATAATTCCATCATTAATTTAAACAGACCTAACATACTGGTATTTAAAAGTTTTAAACAAAAACTAGTTTTAACAATTTCACTTTATTATTTTTTTTAAATCTGAGAGGAGCATAAGGCTTATTGTTCCATAACACAAGTTTACCTAATGTACTGGGACATAAAACATTTGAACAGCACCCAGTTTTATCAAGTATGCTATATTAAAGTTTAAAGAATGACCCTAGGGTATTGGTCCCAGCATAAACACAAGCTTACCCAATGCACTGGTGTGTGGTTTATTCAGCACAGGGTCAGTTTTTGGATCGGGTTTTTCAAGTCTTCTAGAGGATCGTTGAGTTGATTTTGACGATTTTCCTAAGATGTTCGGGGTTTAAATATTCTGTGGGGCTTTTTCCATTATACCATATCTATTCACTGACTTAACTTTAATTTATTATGCCATTCCTTTTTTAATGTACTAAAGGAGCAAAAACTAAAAGGAACAAAGCAGTACTTTACACTTACACCACTGGCTAACTAACAAGTTCACTCCTATGAAGATATATATATATTACATATACTAATTATATATAAATTTAAATTAGTGACAACTATGGCTTAAAATAGTTAGCAGGCAAAGGTAGTCATGTGGCTGAATGGTTAACGCGACCGATATATACCGAATTACATACAAAAAACGATCTTAGTAACAAACCCATTATGGGTTCAAAACTCAGCCCAGTAAAAAAACACTAGCGCAAAATAGTTAAAGACATTAAGAATAAAACTGAAAATTACACCATTACTACACAAACTATTACAATTATCCGAAGAAAATGCACCACCCCAACGCTAATCAAGATAGTTATCAGGCAAAGTAGAAGCTTCCACAAACCTGTCTTGGAGTGTTTGGTTGGTTTGTGTTGGGAGAGGACTATGCTAGGTGGGTCGTCCGTTAAATTCTAGATAAAAATGATATTTTTCTAATAATGACTCATTTTTGCATACAATTGTTTCTATATATGCATTAAATTGGATATAACTGTTTTGCAACTATTTATTTGCCTAGAAATTGTTACAACTTAATAGAAAATTATTTTTCCAATAATGACAAAACTGATTTTTGTTGTTATTTTTTCAACATATGCATATAATTGTTTGGCCATTTATTTGCCCAAAAAGTGTTACACATCTATGCATTTACGTTCATAAAGAAGCAAGTAATTCCCAAAAATTATTCAACTATGAGACTGAAACATTAAATTCGCTGAATACCATGATAGTTAAGTTATAAAATTATTCGTAAATAAAAGTTGGTATGGTAAAGCATACAAAATACATTAACTCCACATTATAACCAAAATCAACAGTTTAAAATCATGTTAGCGCTAATACCTGTTGTGGAAATGCGTCAATTTGTATTCCTACATCTACAGTAATACGTGCAGGTTACCAAACAGCTATTTTGTGCCCTGTAATCAACCATAATCATGCCCACATGTGTGTAATAATCATTTACATTGGTATGTAACCTTTGCATGCATTTCATTCTATATAACCCGACGTGTTTTACCTTAAATTCATTAACTACCAAGTTTCTCCAAAGAATACGACAATAACTTACCGAGTTTAACCACTCCTTTACATGAGTATTATTTGACGCCCCATTCAGCAATTCAGGTTGACTTTTTTTCCTTTGCACAGTTCGCCGACGTTTTGTAGGCGAAACGTCATCGTCTAAAATTTCTTGTTCGCTTATATTTAAAAACTTTTTCCTCTTGTTTTTTTGTTTTGACGACGATTTTTCGATGCGATTTTCCGACTGTTTATTTTTCGAGGAAGTTAAAGGTTCAGTTAAAGAGGCAAATTCCTCTGTAGGTATTGTCCGTGCTGAATACGACTCCATTCCACCTATGTCCGTGGCCTCAGTGTGCTGTCGGTTGGAACGTAATGAATAGGACATGCTGTGGCTTATTTCTACAGCGTTGCTGACGGTGGCTTTTTGGGTCTCAGATTGCAATGAATGGGTTGAAAGGTTATGACTTGGATCAGCGTCATCAATTTCATGTCTGGAAAATTATTCATAATTTGTGAATAAAAAATGTATACATGGGGTCCGTGTGAAAAGACGGTACCAACTTACGCTGTTTCGAGGTCACGAACGCATTATTTGTGTATTTTATTACAGTACCATACTTTACAGTACAGTATGCATAAAGTAATTTATGTAAATGTTCCGTTTTACACTGAAATTCGGGTTACATCATGTCTTAAGAACAGATTAACATTATAAGTAGAGAACACCCTGTATATAATTGAGTTTTTTGCGCTTAATTTTTTATAACATTTAATGAAACAAAATGTTATACAGAGACAGGAAAAAAAGGCAAAACCTTGTTAAAACATATAAATAAATGATGTATATATTTAATGAATATTTAACAGACACGACAGTAACATGCCTTCTATGGCCTAAATTTCTAGTCCCGGGACTACTGTGACCCGCTCATACTAATGTAATGTAATATGTAACACAACCAATAATCCCTATGTTGAATTAGATTCAATTTTGTGTTGTTTTGATGTCATATTGGCTATGTCATGCTTACCTTGATACTTGGTTGGTTTTCTTAGGTTTAACTGGCATGTCGGTTTGAAATTGTCGTGAGTTGTTTATCTTGGATATAACAGGGGGTAAGTAGGGGGTTTCAGATGGGTAAGAGGGGTACTGTTTGCAAGGGTGAAAATTGCACTTCTAATAAAAACTGCTTGATATAACTTGTATACAATGAATTAATTTAGAACCAAAACATTATACCGGTTCCAATATGTAATAACAATATAATATACTTTTTAAGACTTGCAAACAGTTTAAAAATATTTTTGAAATGCAAATATATAATATGTCTAATACAGTGGTTCTCGATCTTTTTGACCTCGTGGCGCACCAGAGACCAATTAAGAAATGAACGGGCGCACTTTGCACGGGGAGTCAAAACAATACGCTAAATACTCAAACAATTTAGGAAAAATATGGAAAATTAAAAGTTTAATTTAAATAATTTCATCACCGAATTTTCTACATAACGAAATTACTGTTTCGCTCTTGCTTTTCAATAGTTAATGCAGAACTGACGTTACAATGGAAAAGAACGCTAACCTACTAGACACTAACCATTTTAGTAGTTTATGATCTATGCACACTCTGTCATAAATTTACGAAATGCAAGTGTGGCGCACCTAGCTAACCCTTGTGGCCTGCGCCGCGGCGCACCATTTGAGAAGCACTGCTCTAATAAGACACCGGTAATTTAGACATGTAATGTATGTGGTATATCCGTATTATGTGTTAGGATTTAATTCTTACCGTTTTCCTCGCAGTATTTCTGACTGGATGAGGTTTGTCTCGAGCTGGTTGGGACCTTTAAGAAACACATATAACTTAACAGGATGTCCCGTAGCACTTAATACACAACTTCAAAGGAGAGTTAATAGTACAAACCAGTATGTATGTCAAAATCTTTACTATGTTAATCTATTTTCGGCTGATTTAATTTACTACATCAACATAAATGCATTGTGGTTATAGCATTTAGCTGAATAATAATGACTTTACAACATTAATCCAAACAAAAACTTGTTTACTTTTTGCTGACATCGGCAGAAATATCTTCTGGTGCTGTAAGCTCAGTACCTCCATGTTTTGTGGTATTTGCTGCAGAAGTTTCGAGCTGCTTGGGCTGTACCACGCGCGTGTGTTTCTTTGGCGTTCGTAATTTTGATCTGTAAATTAAGGTTCGAGCAATTACAATTAGCGTTATAAATTTTTGGTTCCTTTAAATCATAGAATGAAAGATTTTATATCGTTTAGTCAAGTTTGGTTGTAAAAATTTATGATTTTAAATTAGTGGACAAGTAATTACATGAATAAAAAATCTGATAAGAAAACTACAGCCTTAGCGGGTGCTGGGAGAAAAATCAGTAGCAAGGTAGCAATGGAGACATTTACCCTCAAATGCGGAAACTTGAGCAAAAAATGTTAAAAGTCATTTAAATTGAATGGTTTTACAAAACATCCCTAAAACAACCGAATATCTATGATAGCCCGGGGCGCTGGAGCAATGGGCCTTCAATGGCATAAATTCCTGATCCCGGTGCTACCACGGACCCGCAAATATTAATGAATAAATGAAAAACAACGGAACCTAATCGCGTAATGGCAAATTTAGGTAACTACGAGGTCAAAATGACATTGTAAAAGTCACACAATCCACACAAAAATTTCCAGTGTTACAACAAGTATTATCAGTGTGGAATTTGCATTGGAACCTTAAATCTTTCCGGGTTTAGTGTTTTGCAAAATAATGATTATTTGTAAAGTTATTATGGGTGCGGCCATGGTTATCTATGTAGGTGATTAACAATTAAGTGTAATATAATACTTGTAGGTTTACTGTGAAAAAAACAATCAACTTAAAATACAATCTTACATTTTTGACACTTTTGGCTTTTTAATAACATCAGTTACAACTTCGGTTTGCTTTGCGTGAACCTGTAAATAGAAAGCTTGTGAATCGATAAGAGAAAATTCATTGTCTAAAGAACCTGTACAACTACTAAGCATTTACATATTGTAACTTCTAAACAGGAGAATATGGCTGTCATTTTATTGGTAGGATTAGTTTCCTTTGAGAAAACGTATTATATTATTTACAAGTCAGTTGAAACTTACCAAGGTATGTAGGTCTAAAGGGCATAATATTTCATAACATAAGTGTAAGACCTAGGCCTAAGTGTATTATTAAGGGATATAGCTTTAAAGTCTAACAATATCCCTTAGATTGCTTAGTAGATACACAAGATAAATAGTATCATCATGGAACAAGAAAAAAAATCTGTAATTGAGACTGACTGTAACACCAAACTTACCAAGTTCTTAGTTTCCTTATGTTTTGCAGTTTTGTTAAGTTTCGAATTATTTCGTTTCGATTCTGCAGAGCTAACGGATAATCTGGTGGTATAAAATATTAACGTTGGAATTCTAATAACAGAATCACCACTAGTGAAACAGGAAATTTTAATTTCTTTGTTTACAGGTCTTTATTTGACCACTTGTGTCTGCTGCTACCTTTCTACCACATTTTTTCCAGCTTTAATTACACTACGTGGGTTAACTTTAATTAAAAAAACAAACTTTTGTTGGAAGTTTGCAATAAATGTTGTAAAGTAACAATCAGTAAAACAAACAATTTAAACTGTGCTTTTCTTTTGTTTGAGTCATCTCAGCTGTTATCGTGCTACCCTCTATTGCTACTACTTTTAGACTATGTGTGTAAAATTTTAACAAACACAAACTTTTGTACAAGTTAAAACAGATCGATAAACTTAAGTATTAAAGTAGCCTTAATAAGTAGGCTAAATTGAATACCATTTAAAAAAAATATTAAGTAAGTTTATTGTTTTGTTTTGCTATAATTCATATAAAAGTCTTTAGTTACAACAGGTTTTGTAATTTTAATTTAAAACGTTTGTCTGATTTTTCATTTGGTTTGAAAGTGTACAATAAATTAATATAGCATACTAGCACAACATTTTATAGACCCAATATTTTGGGTGAACATATGTATAATAAACAACTAATATTGTTTTATGTTGTTTAATGTGCATATATAGACCCAATATATTGGGTGGACATATGTATAATAAACAACTAATATTGCGATTACGTTGTATAATGTGCATATATAGACCCAATATTTGGGTGGACATATGTATATTAAACAACTAATATTGGGATTACGTTGTATAATGTGCAAATATAGACCCAATATTTTGGTGAACATATGTATAATAAACAACTAATATTGTTTTATGTTGTTTAATGTGCATATATAGACCCAACAATTTAGGTAAACATAGATATAACAAACAACTAATAGTTTAAAATTTGGGAAGAAAATTGTACAGTGTCTTAATGGTTTGATAACCTTACAAAAAAAGAATAGAATATTCCTGTTTATTCCCGTTAATGGGAAAACCAAGGGGGTTAACACATGAGCAATCGTCAGATGACCTCGCACCCACCGTCGGGTTACCGGAGCTATTGCAGTGTGATAAACACGTTCCTTTAATTTGGTAAAACCTATTAATCCGCTGGGTTCAGGCAGTGTCCGTAAAGTGCCTTGCCCAAGGACACAACCGACTAGCTAGCGACCAGTTTCGTACCTGCAACGCTTTGGCTGAAGGCATCGCACAAACCCACTAGCCTAATCATACTAGCACAACATTTTATTTGCCAATAATTACCTGCTGTTCCTGGACACAGGTTCAACAACGAACTGATCTTCAAACGAATCAACCGAAGCGTAACTCGAATCTTCATCAATCTGTTCAGGATTAACCTAATTAGGCAAGCTGTGGTGTATAGGTTGCTACCTAGTAATCTATGTACATTTAAAGCACTACAGCTTGCATGATATACACTACAGCTTGCATGATAATGTAACACATTTATTTTTTAAATGTAAAGAGCTGTAGTATAGAGCTTTAAATGTAAAGCCCATATGTTTTAACTTTATTTTGCTATTATCTTACAATTTCATGTATAATGTTCAGTTAATACACTTCCATTCAAACTTGACACACCATTCGCATCACAACACTGTCCATATCACAGTCAATGTGTATCGCAGATAAGTAAAAAATGTCCATTAAACATACATACATCACCCTAGAGCAGTGCTTCTCAAATGGTGCACCGCGGCACTAGTGCGCTACAGCCTACAGGGGTAGCTAGGTGCGCCACACTTGCATTTCGTAAATTTAAAAGCAAAAGAAAAAAAGCAAGAGCGCTCAAGAAATTTTCGAAAAGCTTTTTTCGTTTTCTGTTTTTTTCGTAATGTTTCGTTTTCGAAAAGCAAGAGCACTCAAGAAATAGTAATTTATTATTTTTCCTAAATTGTTTGAGTATTTAGCATATTGTTTTGACTCCCCGTGCAAAGTTTCTTAATTGGTCTTGGTGCGCCACGAGGTCAAAAAGATCAAGAACCAACTGCCCCTAGAGATTAGTGACAACAACCCCCCATTATAACATTATGTTGCTTATTTATTATAACATTCCAAATCCACTTAGACTACAGCAGAAGCGTTTACCTCATACATTCAAGTTACATCTAGAAAAAAAAACACAATAACATCCATTAAAGAATGGGTAAGAAGATTAGAAAACTTACTTGTGAGATTGGCAACGCAGAAAAGACATTCTGAGTATCTTTCTTCTTAACAGGCTGCTTGGTTAAGGTCTGAATTTAAATTGTTTCAGCATGTTGTAAAAATAGGAATTAACACCCAAAATGCCCTTAAAATAATGCCACATTTAAACTAATACAAGTTTACTGATATTAAAGTTTACTTTGTTGACATATTTGCTAGGTTTAAGGACAGGGGCTTTTAAAGGTTTCAAACCTTAAAAAAAAACTTTATTTAACACCAAAATTTTTACCAAAATTAATGTCTGAACTTTTAACTGATTATTTTAAATAGTTTCCTATCTAGTTACACTGAGACTTGACTTAAGGCTGTGTAAGTGTAGTGTAACCATTATTGACATTTTTTATCTTGCTATGTTATATCTTACATGCAGAAAATACCTGTTTCTTGGCAAGTGTGGGGTTGGGTGTTTGAAGTCTTTTTAACTGTTCGGAGAAGGTCAAGCTGTGGAAACATTACAGTTAAAGTCGCATTTCCACCTTGCTATTGTGCCAATCGCCACTATGCCATTCTCGCTACTCTTCTACGTTTAGAGTACAGTATATTGTAGCCATTTTACAAATCCTCGTTACTAAGCCATTTTTACCTAGCTCGCAACAGGTGGCATTGTAACACGATTCGACTTTATTTACAAATAACTAAAAACAGAATTTACACAACATTTTGGGTAAACACAGATATAACAAACAACTAATATTGTGATTATGTTGTTTAATGTGCATATATAGACCCAATATTTTGGATAAGACACAACCGACTATCTAGCGACCAGTTTCGTACCTGCAATCCATTGGCTGACGGCGTCGCACAAACCTACCAGACTAATCTGTCGGTTGTTTGACCAAGAGCACTGAACATTATAATTACCGTTTATTGATTTTGGCAGTTTTCAAGCCTCCATCATATTCATGCTGTGAGGATATGGGTTCCATACTAAAGCTTCCATCCTTTGTTCCATCAGTTTGGAGTTGGTACTTTGTCATCGGTTCTATCAATGTGGCATCCAACCTTACTAATTGGGGTGTGGCATCTGAAATAGAGGGGTTTAATGTTAGGGTCCGGTTGTGGGGTTTGGGATGTACAAAGTAGAATTAAAATAGTACCAGTATTTCGTAATCTAGAACTTAGAAACCAATTCTTTTTTTTTTATCGGTTAAAGATATTTAGTAAAAATGAAATTTCTACATATTTTTCTAGAATTGAATAAAGTACATAAGACACACCAAACAGCTGTTTGATATGTTATCTTTGCCCAGGTGGCTTTAAGCATGAATGTGTTAAATTTACTCAATGTTGCTTTTAATGGATAATGATGAATCATAAAAGTCATAAAATTTACAACACACTGCAACAGCATTGATGCTATAGTTGAACCTGGTTTGGTTACCACTGTGGATAAGATGATCGAACAACTACCCATGTTCTCTGAGGTTAAACTTCAAACCCATAATCCCAAATTTCCTTGTGTTACCTTGTGAATGATGTTCCGACATGCAACTCAAGTGCTTTTCACGCTCACTGAAATTTAACTGAAATAAAGCATGAAATTTAGGCATGAACTAGCACATTTAAAAATCCAAGAAAAAGAATTTGAAATAGAAAACTATCTTACTTGTGTAGGTGTGCGGTGACCACGATTAATGTTATGACTCGAAAGGTTAATGGTTCCACCTCCACCCTCACACCTTTCTGTACCAGTGTGTTCCTGAAAAGGTAAGGTCATTGGGTATGAATCGATTGAGTGGAAATATATAAATTTTGAACAAATGTAATTTAACAATAACCCGTGTTATAACAATCAAAGGTGTTTACTGAATATTTAATGCTTATAAAAGACTTTTAAAACCATTCAATATATCTCCTGTTTGTGATGGGTATAATAGCACAGTTCAAAAACGAATCACAGCATGGCAGAAATGAACCAACATATCACTATAGAGCTTACAGGGTTAATGGCATGTGGAGTAAGACTTGTAGACGACACAGGGTCAGGGTCAGGAAGTGGGTCCAGATGTGCTGACTCATCGTCGAGATGGGCTGACTTATCGTCAAGATGTGCTGACTCATCGTCGAGATGGGCTGACTTATCGTCAAGATGAGCTGACTCATCGGTATCAGAAACGTCAAGTTCACTACTGGCTGCAAAAAATAATGGTATCACCATGCAATGGTGTTTGGTATTAGCTAGTGCAGATAAATGAATTCAATAAATATATAAAAATATATACAATTAGATGTAAAAATCATAAAGAAGCAGACATAACATGATTTCATAAATTTCATAAGGTAACTTTCCCATTAAAGCGACTAAATAGCGTGTCAGGTGGTAATGAACCAATGACCTTAGGCTAAAAATAATAAAATATAAATAGGGGTAAAAATTTATGCATTTCCTTAGTAATTTGAAATAACGTCATGGTACTTTGGAATTAATATAAATTTCCAAATTTCTGTAAATGAAACAACCTCAAATAAAAAATGTTTTCATAAAACACTGTTACCTGGTGAAGAGATAAACAGATTGTCCAGGTCAGTTGTAAACCGGACAGGTTTGCCAGTTCGCCTGTATGGAAGGAGGTGCATTGTAAAAGAAAAGATGTGAATAGAATTATGTAGTGCAGATTGATTTACAGTACTTTAGAATTTATGATTTATGTAGCTGCGTATTCTACATGCACATTATCAGGCACTACCGGTCATAGGCGGATAGTTTTAAAATGTTGCAGGGTTGCGAATGCAACGAGTAGATGGGTTCGGCGGTATCCTTTCCCTGGAAATTTTTGGTCATTTTAACATTTAAATTAGACGTTTGAAAAAATGTCTGATTTGGAATGGAATACACGCTTAGGTTGCTGTAGTTTAAAATAATTAAATTATGTTTCATTTCCGGTTTCTGTGTCACCGTTATTTACTTGCCCTTAAAAGGTCAACTGTAAACTGCACTCTTCGATAATCGGCCGATCAAAGGAACAAATACCGCCAAGAGTTTCGGTTGCGTACTATAATCGCAACATTTTGAGAAAGCGTAATTTAGTCAAGGTTCAAATTTCGAGATATAAATATTTCTAGCATTGGTTTAAAAGACCGTTGTGCGATTTGTTCTATCAATAATTATTATCGGGTCTAATAGGTTATTATGATTCTGTTAATTTATGCGATGCTTTATAGTTCTTACACGGCCACCTTACTTACCATAACTTTGGT
>CH000808.1:367659-382350 GCA_000149265.1 Ciona savignyi | reverse complement strand
TTAAGCGTCGCCGCCTATCACGCGGGAGACTGTGGTTCGATTCCCCTACGGTTAGCTTTATTCCGTTTATTTAACTCTTTTGTTTCTTAGTTATAAACAAACTCATCATAACGCCGCATTCAGTTTGTCTGAACATTTTTGGAATTTTTCCAAGCATTGGCTAAAGTAATCGATCTCTTTGCAGTTTTTTGATTGTAAACACTATTTACTTAAAATGCGTAAATGGTGTAATGAACATGGGGCTAGAGTTAGTGTTAGTCTTGCGGTTGAGTTTAGTGTTCAGGAATGGGTTAAAATTAGTGTCCATAATTTTAGTTAGTAGTTTCCCTCCTCCCCGCTTTAGTACAGCTGATAAATAGCGCCATCCAGCAGAGAAAAATCAGACTACCGTTCTGTCTCTAGACGCATGTAAATTATTCTGCTGTGGCGTCAATTACACCATCAATTTTTGCTGCGTTACTCAGGTTTTCGTTCACTTATTTATTTTTGCTGTAAATTATATTGTTGAATTACATCATTATAGTCTGTCGACAACCCTGCAGATTGTAGGGTGCATACCCCGATTGGAAAAGTTTTTCAAGTGCACCAAAGAATCGAGTTTAAAATTTTCTTGCTACACCAATATTAGTATAACTTCAGTTTTCTTTGGGGAAATTTAACATAAATGCACACGAAAATGAACTTCTTAATTTTTAACATTAAATCAATTACTAAGTATACGTGTCAACGTGTGCACACTTTTTCACTACCCCCTGTTGAAAAGTTCATTTTCTGTTCGCCGAATTTTTGCGCCACGCCAGCAATACTAATTGGTTCCACAACAAACGAAGTTGCATCATTTTCAATAAAAACTGTTAAATATAAAGCTTAAAGTATTAAAAATACAGATGTAAATAAAAAGAAGTGTAATCACGCCACGCCAGCTTGATTTAAGTTTTCTGCGCCAATACCTGAAAAAGTTGCCTGTGCGCCATGTCTCTCCGGGTGCATTATATGAACTTTCCAGTAGGGTACTGCCCTGCATGTACAATATCTATTCGCCTGTATTTGTTTACTTTGTACATAAAACTAATGGAAGGGTCAAAAATTGACCCAATAAAGGAAACTAACTTAAACCATAAGCCTGACCCCATCACCTAAACTTTCCTCGGATACAGTTTCCATTATTTTTTGTATGGAATTGTATGAAGTAAATCTGCCCAATTAATCATATTTATTTGTTGGGTTTTGTTAATATTTTTGTTGCTACTCTCATATGAAAACTATGTGTACAACTTTCATATGGAAACTATGTACAACTTTCATATGGAAACTATGTTCATTTTTGATGAACGATTATTTTCAAATCAATTTATATTAAATGTTATGTAATCTATTATATAAAGTGTAACAAGTATGTGTAACTTGACAATGTTTCATATTTGCCCATGTTTTTTCTAAGATATCATTTAAACTTAGTGAAATACAATAACATTCCTTTCTATTTCTATTATCTTTCCATTTGTCTGGCCCGTTGGTCTAACAGTTAAGTGCGTCGCCTTTCAATCGAAAGGTTGCAGGTGCGAAACTGGTCGCTAGCTGGCCGGTTGTGTCCTTAGGCAAGGCACTTTATGGACATTGCCTGAACCCAGCGGATTAATGGGTTCTATTAAATTGAAGAAACGTTTGAATCATACCCAACACACTGCAATAGCTCCGGTAACCCGACGATGGACGCGAGGTGATTTGACGATTGCCCGTGTGTTTACCCCCTTGGTTTTCCCATTCACGGGGATAAACATGAATATCCTATCCTATCAACACTGTTACTTCCATTGTAACATTGAACATATATTTTC
The DNA here is from genome assembly GCA_000149265.1 of Ciona savignyi. Classification (NCBI taxonomy): domain Eukaryota; kingdom Metazoa; phylum Chordata; class Ascidiacea; order Phlebobranchia; family Cionidae; genus Ciona; species Ciona savignyi. The sequence goes on along the minus strand of CH000808.1, from coordinate 380,512 downwards.
TCTTTTTAATAATATGTATTCAAACAATAACAAATGGGAAAGGTAATGAAAAAAATAAATTTTGCAAACATATTAAGTCCACAAGCGTTACATTGTTCACTTTAATATTAAAATCGCTTTATTTGCTTACTTTTGGTGGTAAGGTAGTTACAATCGATTAAAAACTTGTTTGCCAGGTAAATATTTGGTCATTTGCGTTCATGTTTAAGTTTCTTCTTACAACTAAGTTTGAGAAAAAGAACATTGTTGTTTTCAAGTGTCACAGTTGGTATGTTATGCAGTGCACCATTTACTGTCTTCTGGTATATGGATTTGTGTATACTGTAATAGTTTATTCTCTGTAATTATTTTATAGCAAGAAAAAAAATGTTAGATTAAATGCTTTTGTGTAAATGTGTTAGTGAAAATATGTAGTGTTTTAGTGGCTGTTTAAAACGTAACACAATATTGTACATCAAAGAGTTTAAAGTGTTTTTATTACAACAATATAAATATAAGGTTCGTACAAAAAACCTAATCGCCTTGATGCATCCTGGAAATGTTATTTTAATTATTCCACACTGATGATGATTAAAGATACAATTTAAACCTTTGTGTAAACCATGGCTTTTCGGAATATATTAAGGCTTTAATGTTTCTTAATCAAATCCTAAATCTTTCCATGTTTAGTGTTCCATAATTTAGTTATATTTTTCATCATGTTAACTTGTTCTGGATATGCACACAGAGATATGCAATGACTGTTGGGTAAGGTGCATTTATACAGCGATGTTTATTGTCTTTTTCCACACATCTGCATATTTTATCAAGTGATAGTGTTTGCGATATCTGTAAAAGGCTTTAAATATGCGAAGCTGAGTGGCCATGCTATAAGAGATAATTCTCAATACTGTAATGAAACCGTCTTCTCACATTTAAAGGGTTGTGAAAAAAGCACAGTTGCAAATTAAAGTCACTGACAATTAGTTAGTTATGTTTTATTCAGTTATTGCATATTTATTGTAATATTGCAAAGGATTAGCCGCTTTATTTAATATTAATATACTTCTGTTGTTTAATGACATTTTTTACAACTGTTCATTTTGCTTTCTCTTCAGCTTTCTGTAATATAATTTGTTTTACTTGCCAATATTTGTTACTAGGCCATAAAATGTTATTTAACAAAAAAAGAACCATTAATATTGGTGACGAAGAAATGGGTGTTGTTTGTCTAGGACAATCTTCGCAAACTTGATACGCCCTCTTAATACAAGTTGGTCGTGTATTGCAGTGTGTGTTTGTCGTTGAATTTATTCATTTTAAACCACTGGTACAAGGAAACACCACTAGATAAGGAGATGACCACAACCGTGTAGATGTAGTATGATAAAGTAGATTTTATCACTGTAGACAGGAAATCGCAGGTGCATTATCACACAGGCAATCATGAGATTACTATATGCCCACTTTCCGCTTGCCATGGCTATTGCATTGCGTTGTATATGATCGGGACGCTTCTACTGTTTTAGTTCAACCCATTATTTCTATAGTTTGTCAATACACAGCATAGAACTTTCTGTTTTGCTGTGCTGCAGTGTGTTGAGTCACTTTCCGTTGTGTATTTTATAAACTTCCATCGAACCATTGCTTAATATTTACATTACACAACTGTGTATATATTCCGCATAATAAGTATCGGGACAGCATAGCAATGAAACCGACAACTCCCTTAAGTAACTACGTATAGGTACAGCACAGGAAACTCATTTAACTGTAATCCATGAGAATAGGAAATTCGTCATAAGATTGGTGCAAGTTAACAACGCCGTGTAGTTTCTTTTTATCCTTTATTACTAGTTAGCTGGTTAAATGCAAAGTCAAATGTATTTTGTTGCCATAATTCTACCTGTAAAGTGTTTGTGTCTGTGGATAAGAAAAAGTTGTTTTTTTCTTAAGGTGGCGCTAGAGGATCACACTTCTGCTTAAGATATGGGTTCTTGAATGATCAGTACAACCGGTTCATAGGCTATACAACATTTAATTCATTCAAAAAATGTATCTAGTAACAAACATATCATGAGGATCATGAGATCTAAACTGGGTCCGGTTTCCTAATAAAAGAAACAAAAATGCACTGGTAGTTTGGTTTTAATTTATGACTACTTATTTTTTTTCCATTTCTATAAGAATGGCCTTCTTAAAAGATTTGTTTTCCTTTATTTTAATCAAAACATGGGCTCTTTTGTATACCATATTTTAAGGAGAGAAAAACGTAATGAAATTAAACTGAACCACCATATGGTGCATATAGAACAGAATCGTTTACAAAAGTCTTTTAATTTCCTATCCCATAAATACAATCTTCATAACACATAAAGGCATGTAGTATGAGGTGTTCTGGACGCAGAAATGCTCTTAATCGCTCCACCGAGCTAAGTTTTGAACCTGCAATCATTTTTTAATGCCATTACTTATCGGTCGCGCTAACCGTTCGGCCACACGACCGTTACCGCTAATTTTTACGGTTGCGTAGGCAAGACACTACACGTAGCCGCGTCGTTGCGGTTATATATATTAGGTTATTCAAGAGCCCAACAATAGCATTTACCAACCGCATTAAACCAGCCACGATAACCCAACTGGCAAAGCAGTTGCAACTACAAGTTTTCAATCAGTTAGTGTATAATAATTTTGATATAAACATATTTTGTAATTTTATTTGTTTTTTTATTTATACATTAGGTTTGGCGGACAGCGTCTAAATATACTTACATAATTGATTAAATTTTAAACGTGTTTTAACAACTGTCGTTTTGCTGATTTTTTTTCACGTTTTCGTGTTTTAATCGTGGAAACAAAAAAAAGAAACTAAACAATGAGGTTAAGCACGTTCGTGTTGCATTCTATAGTGCAGCTCCGCCGGAGGATAATATCTTACCATTGATCAGACTATTTGTTGGGTATATTTTCATGATCATACGGTAGGCTAAGGCCAAGTTGTAAGCGTTTTGAACCTGTTTTGAAATTTTCTTTTTATAAAATTTGATTAAATAACAAAGATATTTTTGCCTAATGATATATAAAAATTTACTCGCAAAATGAAGAAGCGTTACAAAACAGCTATGGCGAAGAAGGGACAGTAGATGGTGATTTGCACTTTGCACAGTTGCCTTCCACGCCTCGTTGGGTTTACAGCGTTATCGTTTAAAGCCTACGATTTCGGGCATACTCCGCATACTTTTAAGGTGAGTACTTTGTCTGGGCGTTATGCTTCAGTAGGATGCGAAAAAAAGCGACGAAAACCACCGACCGTCATCGTTACATTTGCCATAGAATTGCTTAGTCTTAGCGCTTAAGTGAAGTTTATGACAACTTTATATGGAAAATAATCCATTCAGTATTATTATTCGGACCAAGCTAGTTTAACGAAACGTTGAGAGATAGGTTACGTTATGTCCATATTTGTGTAAATTCCATCACGAATTAAAGCAAGTGAAGAGATACGACCGTTTTAAGAGAACGGTTCGTGAGAACGAATTAAAAAGGAATTTCGCGAAATTAAAACCCCTCTTTTTTGCCATGACGTGCAATTAATCTCGACTATGACGAGACAATTGTGTTTGTGACGTTTGCTTTTTGCGTAGTTTTATGATAATTTTACGACCCGATAAATTACAAAGACTCGCAGTAACTCCAATAACAATAACGTTTCAACCATTTTCGTTAATTTCCCCAAACAGCGACATTTAAACGACCCATCACGCTTCCCGCAGTTTTAAATGATTTATCCTGTGTTTGTAGCAATTGCTAAAATTGGAAGAGCAACCCCAAAACAAACCGACTCATGGTACATCTAAAATCAGATTGCTCAATGTCGGTTGGTATACATAGGCGGTAACCTTAAGAAGAATGTTTTTCAATATTGCTGCCGTTTTTGCACTTCTTTGCAAACAGCAATCTTACCTAATTATCTCGCTAATTATACTCAACTCGCGTGCTGTCATAGTTCTGTCTTATGTTCCGCGCCGCTTAGTTTCAGCTGTGGTTTCATATGCATTAAAATATCGGGTTTCAGTCCTTTTTTCGCCGAAGTTTATTTATTACTCGACAGTTCGTTGTCATGTTTATAGTCAACAACCTTTCCACTGATATTTGGCGAGCGGGCGTGAACGTAGAAGTCATAAACACGTTGTTTCGATTATTTTGTATTTTGGAATTTTAAAGCGCATTTTGTCCATTTTATTAAGTAAACATTAGGAAGAATTGTTATAAAACACAATTTTTTTAAAAGACAATTGCGTAAGGTTAGATAATATTTTTTTAAACACTTTTAATTTTATTTTTTACTTGACGCTCTAGCGACTGTCGTTTTGCCGTTTTTTCTGCTTTCCTTTTGCTATAGTTAAAGTGTGTTATTTTTAATATTTTTTCAAGGGGCGAACAACAAATAAACTTAATATGTAACCTTTTAACCATTCCCAGTCAAATTTTATTACGAAATTCAATGACAAAGCAATACATTACTTGAATTAACACAACCTAAATTGAATCATTAATTTATTTCGTTTTTTTTTACTTTCTTTTTGCTGTATTGTAGGCGCATGTTCTTTTAATTGTTGTTTATAAAGGAGTGAAACAAATAAACTAAAAACTCATTCACTATTATTCAGTAAAAATCAAATATGAATTTAATAACAAATTAACCAAACTAAAATTGAGGCATGACATCGTTTTTTTATGTTTTAAAAGGAGTGAAACAAATAAACTAAAACCTCATTCACTAGTATTCCAGTTAAAGTCAAATATTGAATTTTAAGACAAATTAAATTGGGCTTGAAATCATTTCAAATGCGACTATAATTTACACGCGTTCAAAACTACAAGTCATTAATTGTGTCGGTATGAGCCTTGTGAATCACTGCGGAAATCTACGGCGGGTCATACCTCGTTCTGTCTCTGTTTTGTGACTCGTTTGAGTTTGTTTACCTAGGGAATCGACGTTGCCAGAGCGCACTCAGAACTGTAACTTAATTTTTATGTCGCACATAGCAAAAATATCAACTTACGTCATCGCTTGGGTGTAGGTTGAATCTGTCGAGTTATTTTTTAAAAATGACATCACCACAATTTATTATCATCAGCTATATGTGCTTTTTAGAAAGATGTGAAACAATAGTTGAGTTGGCCTTTTATCGTTTTATAGCAACTTAGGCTTGGTTATTTACAGTCTTAGGGACTCATTCACTTTTAAAAAACGCACAGTCTTATGGACTTAATCGCTATTCTACAGTTTTATCCTCGCTATTTTACAGTTTTAGGGACTAATTTTGGCCAAACAATGCCTACCATGCTAGCCCCGCCCGTATAAACTGATGAAAACGGCGACGCTTAAGAGAATCGGACGTTGTTCAGCTTTTATCATATCGCCACGGGTGATTATGGCGTTTGACTGAAGACAGTAGAATTCGACGCGGTTTTAATAAAAGAACAATCTTGTCTCCCGTGTTTTTCGCCCATCCACTAATACTATTAACTAAACCTAGTAAACCGCGACCATTCAAGCATTGAAAGTGGGACGCTCTGACGTACAAGGCCGTGTTTATTCTTCAGCGCATCTGCAAACATCTCGCATTAGATCTTAGATCACAGGATTTACGAGACTCGCTTCGCAAGGCGAACTTGTATGGATTACTGAGTTAACAACCCGCGTTATCTCTACTTATCAGTCGAATCGTGCAGCGAAACATCGGTGACGTTTCACCGCCATGAAAACGTATTAGAAACAGAGAGAGAATCGTCTATTGCCGGCCATAAAGCGACCGAAAGCGTCCGAAAAGTAAGTTTGTTTGTACAACAGTAAAGGGCGTTGAGTTACACTCGAAATATCTCTCATACAGTTGCGGCTCAGCGCGTTTATTTTGCATTCCTTTACTCGGAGCGCACACGCTCATTACTTTAAATAACCGCATTGAAAATCGGTCTGGAAAGTTGCAGATAAAACCATCAGCCTCGTAGTTAATTGTTTAAGCGGTAGCAAGTGCTTAAGGGCAAGTTAAAACATGACTGATATTAATATTTAGTGGACAACAGAATAGATAGGTCTCTAACTAGATTTTTATATTATTGTTTGGTGTTTAAAATAATTAGTATTTATGATGAGTTTGAGCAAAAAAACATGAAAAGTCATAATAACCTTTAATTTTTTGACGTTTTGGAAAGAAAAATTACCCATTAGTTTTCTGAAAAGTATAACATTAGAGATTAGCTATATGGTTTTTGTTCTTAGATATTGTTTGGTTTGTTTTATGTTTTTCACTTGATTCTGAAGCTACATTAAACCTATATAGACAGCTAAAATGCTGCATGAATATGCTATGTTATGACATGCAATTTGCATAGGTACATACTCATTACTGGCACAATACTGATGTGTGTGCTATACCTCAGTTAAGATAAATCATCCTATACATTAGGTAGATAAAGTGATTAATCTACCTGATCAATGTAATATTGTATTCTCGCCTAGGTTTGGTGGCGGTGTCCGCTATATTTAATATTTATTTTCCTATTTTTATTGACATGTTTCGTTTTGTCGTATTTCCCTGTTCCTGTGTTGTCATTTCTTTTAATTGTTTCTGCTATTTCACAGCAAATATGAAATAATTAAATATTATTATGTGTATCACTTACAGGGGTAAAGACTTTTGTTATATCACATTCTGATAGTGTTTTATATCTATACAATGCAGCCATACATAATATTCAGCCGTGTACAGTCCAACCTTTACAACCGGCAAGGAATTTGTTGAAATTGGTACTTGTGGTACAAGTGACTCTTGTATCAAATATGTGTGTAATATTCAGCTATTACGTGTTTTATACAATGTTGTGTATGTATTATGCTTTTGCCCATTGGCATTTTAAGGATAAGTAAAAATTATATTGTTAGACAGTAGAGGTTTTAGTATTATGTTTGCTACAATGGTGTATTAGGGTTTATTTAAGATGCTGTGATCCCCTACTAAATTAAATCTGTATACAAAACATAGTATTAGAACTTTATTATTTTTGTCTTATCATTTTATACTGTGTGTAGTTATGATTATTTAAGATATTCTGTGATATGGACTTGATGTTAATTATTTATTTATTTGTGTTATGGTATCTGTCCATTGATAACTCGTCTCTTAATAAGGATGGTGGTTTGAACAAACTACTTTGAGTTGTTTTTATGTTTCTATAGATTTAATTCGTGGTTTTCTATGTTTAGTAAATTATCCTGCTAATCACCTTGACTGTTAAAATGGAAATATCTAGCTGTAGCTTTAATCTGAAAGTGTTCTACGGATTTTAGTAGAGTATAAGTTATAGTGTTTGATTAATATATTAGTTGTTTGTAATACATAGGTACATATTTCCACCCAAAATGGGGCCATGTGTGGTTATTAAATACAATATACGCAATAATAAGCAGTTGCATAAAAATTTGTACTATTCGAACTAAGATCAGCTTATACATTTATAAGATATGTATATATACTTTGTCATTACAGCATCATCAGTCTATTATTCAAATCAAATCTTTAAATCATACATATATGTAAATCATACACAAAATTATAATAGCAATTTTAGCTGTTAACATAAAATATATGAGAACAAAATCTCTAAAAACTATTTTCCCATCAATACCACCTCTTTTAATGAAATGAAATTGCTTCCCAAGGCCAGGGTGTTAGCTTAGTCATCCATATTGTTCCAAGTGATAATAGATATGGCCGATGTGATTGATGACTCCGTGTCTTGGGAACAGAGGAGAGAATTACGAAGAAAGAAACGGCAAGAGCTCCTTGCTGAAGCTGACAGGTATGCCTCGAAGTATGAATTGTTTACTGAAAAATAAGATAAAAGAGAGATGGCTGTAGCTGTAGATCCCCTTCTCTTTGGCGGAAAAACTAAAAGTAGGGAAGGCGGGGAAACTGCACACTACAATAAAGATTAGGGTATTAAGAGTTATTTTTAAAGTTGGGGTTGGTGTTAGGGTTAGTGTTTGGGGCAGGGTTAGAATTGGTTTTCATGTTTTTTTGTAAGCAGTTTCCCTCCATCCCTTCTTCCCTCTTTCCCTCCTCTTAGTGTTGCCTGTTGGGGTGCAAGGGTGTATAAAAATATGGGTGACATTATACAAAATGCACTCTACCTGCCAACCGGTTGTTCATCCATTACCCAGCTTTTTTAAGATACACTTTTTTAACTATAGTGTATTTAAACGGAAGCAGGATCAAATTGTAGTACCCAACATATTGCTTATCTGAGAGAAATTAAAATAAATAACACTTTTTTACAAGGCTAAGCAAGAGTACCAGTACGTCGCTAATATTTTATTATTTCCCACTAACCTTCATGTGACCATGTTTGATATACTCTTATCTATGGAAAAAACACAAATCATTATGATTCCAGTTTACTTAGTTAGAACATTTTTTACATAACAACGAACCCTAAATAAATTGATATATTTGCCGAATGACATTTAAGAGGAATTTCGGAATGTTTGAATACATACTTGCCTTCTCATAGGAATTTACGGACATACCTGTAATATATTTCATCTTACAGTTAAGTTGAGGTTACAAGATCTTCTCAATAGTTATCCTCTTCTCCTCTTTTAGCATTGCCTTTGTATTTTTGGTTAATGTTTGGTTTACTTTATGTCTGGTTTACATTACTTTTTAAACTTGAAAGTAGTGTAAAATGCAGACTTATTGATTCTATACTTTTATACTGTTTAACATTAAGTTTCAGATTCTTGGCCGTACACTATTTCCAAGAGGAAGTAATAAGCAATGTGTAGCTTGTGTGACGTTCCGGTTTTATTGAGCGAAACGTAACAAGTTTATTCCTGTCTTTTTAATCACAGTAAAGAAATAACAGAATTATTTTTGTCTTATAAAACCTTAATTACATAGTTTAGGACAGTGGTTCTTAATTTTTTTAACCCATGGACTATTTGACTATTTCTAAGCTGACATAAATATACGCGGACTCAAATCATGGATATGAAAAATAGAGTTTTCCTTAATTTTTACCGAAAATATCATATTTATTCGTTTATTTGACACAAAGATAAAGATGGTAAATTAGGAGTATTTTATATTTATTTTTATGAAGTATGCTTTTAGCAAAAGCAAGTGTGCGAGGACTCATTTGGGGCCTTCCATGGACTCAAATGAGTCCACTAACTCGGGGTTGAGAAACACTGGTTAAGAATCACAAAAAATGATGACTTGTTAAATTATAAGGATTATACCTAAATACCAACATACTTAATCAAAACAGCATTTTAAATGGTACTTTCATTACAAATTCTTTTACTATTGGTACTTCTGGGTCTTTTTAAGTTATACTTCTGTGTTTATTCTTCTTAAATGTGACAATAACACTTCCTTAAGAGCCTTGGTGTTAACATTGTTGAAATTAAAAGAATCTAACCCTCCCAAAATTAGACATGGCATAAACGGCATGTAATTTTGGTTATTTAAATGTTTGCTGCTGTTTACTGTTGTTTTATGCTTTTTAGTGAGCATAATATTTAGGTATTGTCAAGGGTGCCAGGTGTGCAAGTTGGCATTTCACTGATGCCTTTCTCTATACAATGTTTTATTACTTTCTGTTATAAAACTGCATAATTTTGTTTAAATCCACAAAAATACACACTTCATACTTAAACAAACTTAAATTCACAAAAATACACACTTCATAAAAAAACATTTGAGTAAAAAGTGCTTTTTGTCAAAAACAAGTAAATGTGGACATTCTATGTCTGGAATGTGCCAGAGCAACCTATTCTCCTTACAAGCAATTCTGACAGTAGATTTGAAGTCACAAAGTTAAGTGGAGTTATATAAAGCACCGGCGTCTCTATATTCACATGCACTTGCTCGACTAAAAAGAAACAAGTACTTCCTGAATAAGTGCGTGGGAGCATTGTCACTGCATGTTTGACATGGACTCCGTTTTCTGAAACTCTTGCCAACTTGATTCTAACCCATTATGTGCCAATACATTTCGTCATGGAAATGGCATACAATTTTAACTGCTCAAGTTATTGGTACAAACAATGAATATTGTCACTGCATGTTTGACATGGACTCCGTTTTCTAAAACTCTTGCCAACTTGATTCTAACCCATTATGTGCCAATACATTTCGTCATGGAAATGGCATACAATTTTAACTGCTCAAGTTATTGGTACAAAAAATGAATTATTGTCATTGCATGTTTGACATAGACTTTGTTTTCTGAAACTCTTGCCAACCTTGATTATACCCCAGTAGGTTCCAATACAGTCATGGGTACACAATAAATTAAACTTTTTAAACAGTTTTTCTACTTATTAGTAGAAAAAAATATTAGTAAATTTAATGTAGGAAAATATCAGAAAAATAATTTTAAAACCTGTTCTACTTTTTAAAAGTTGTGATTTTGACTAGGCAACGTTACGTGTTTTATTGTAATAATCCACTTATTCAATAGACATAATAGTGTTGGCTTTGTTGTGTTTATTGAAACTAAAGCCCTCCTTACAGTGCATATTTATTCACAAATATTAGCATCTTGGCTGTGTTAATGGCAAAATTATAGTGCCACTACACTATTTTGTAACATTATTATGTTGTTAATTAGTCCAAAGCATATAGGCTGTGGTTAATCGTCAGATCATTCCATTCCAAATATCGGAAAGCATGCGTACCATACCACCCATGGTGTAAGCACTAGTCCTTTCGTCAAATGGCATGATGTAATTTCAAATTTGAGTACCAAGTTGTTTAGCTTATTGCTTGTAAGTATAGCATGTGGCTAAATGTCTTTTCTCCTATGGTTATCACATAGAATCTATTATTTTATTACTATCCTCATTTTACACAAACAAACAGATTTTTTATTTGTTTTACATGTATAACAAAGTGTTAAATAGCAGTTTGTGAATCAGAGCTGTATGTTTAAACTTTTTGTAAACTCTTTTGTATTTTAAGTGCAAGTTTTCCTAAAAAACAAGTCAAAACTCAATTCATGCATGTGTATTATACTTGCAAGGTTATAGGTTTTAACTTGTTTCTGTGCCAGCCATACTGAAGTAAAGCATCCTGCTGAAATGTGAATTTTGTTGGATTTGTAATGTTAAATTTTTAGCTTCAATTACCATATTTAGCCCATTTTATTTCATTTAGCTGGTTTAAGTGCCCTTGCCACACCTTAATAATACGTAAGGGCATGTAAAGCTAACACACACACCATATTTTCACGTAAGAAGATGTTTGTTGTTCATACCCATGCAATTCTTAGCCAATCCGTGCGAATTATACCCTGAGCGCCCCACAAAGGTAGGATGCACATACATATGGTGTATGTGTTGTTTGGAGTATCGGGTAATGTGCATCAGTCAACCCACATTTTTCAAACTAATCCCATAAATTATTTACCCCCATTTTGCAAGGATTGGGTACAGTTTGCACCCTCGGCGCCCCTTAACTTCGCGCCTAGAGGGAAAGAATTTAACATTTGAACTTTGAAATTATATTTCTGCAGCCCAGCACAGGGTAATAGGTATCAGTAAAGCCACATTTTTAAACCTCCCCTCCCCAGAGACATTTTTCAAAACAAACGTCACCTATTCCCCCTCTAGAGACACTTTTTAAACCCCCCCCCCCCCCGCAGACTTGTAAAGAAGACTGACGATTCCCCGGCATCCACCCGCGTCTCCAACAAATACGCCGATGATGAGGACGATGAGTTCGAAAAGGGACGGCAACGACGGAGGAGAGAAAGAGAGGAAAGAAGGAAAAAGGAGAGAGAAGAATTAGAGTGAGTTTGATAGTTGAAAAGGAAACGTAAAATGGTAAAACTGGGCCATGATCTATTTTACACTGATGTTAATAGAAAAAAAAATGAATTTTTCCTTTCATATAAATAAATAGTAAAAAAAATTTTTTTTGATTAAAATAAAGAGAAAGTGCGTTTTCTTTTTTTTTTTAAAAAGAAAAGTGTGCATTTTTATCAATTTAAAATAGACTCAGATTTTTCATCCTCTTGCTTGTTTATTTTAGTGTTCAGGATCGATACCCAATTTTGACCAACAACCTCGAGGATACATATTGTTCTAAATAAGGGAAAACTATATTGATTGAATCTGAATATAAGAAATCACTTTTGCGACATTTGTGGAAGGAAGAATTTTTGGCCTTTTCCATAAACAATCTGATCTATTAATCATTTAAAAATTTTAAAAAATCACTGAATAAAATGTTAATGAAAAATCGGATCTCACTATCATCTCTTAATCATTCAATAACCACTTGATTCCGTTGATCTTAGGAAACAATTGAAAGAAGAGGAAGAAGCCAGGAATGAGAGGGATCGGCGTCGTGAGGAACGCAGGTTGGATGTTGGATATTCATGTTTATCTCGATGACTGGTAAAACCAATGGGGGTTACAACACGGGCAATCGTCAGATCACCTCGCGCCCACCATCGGGTTACCGAAGCTATTACAGTGTGTTGTTTATGATAAACACGTTCCTTCAATTTTGTAGAACCCTTTAAGCAGGTTGGATGGTGGTCAGATTATTAGGATGTAAACTCTTATGGGAGGATAATAATAGAATGGATATTTGAAGGGATTGGTTACACGTGGCTTCAGCATATAACACTATGGACATTATTTATAACAAATATTATGTTTTATAAAGAGTAGTTGATCAAACTAAGTTTTAAGAAATGTCTGCACTTTTGTTGTGTCTATATAAAGATGATCAAATTATCCGGATGTAAAGCCCTAATGTTTCCATTGTGATATGGTAATGCCACATCTACCCCT
>CH000808.1:332697-354243 GCA_000149265.1 Ciona savignyi | reverse complement strand
TTTTTGTGTACTTAAATTATTTTTTAATTGTGGTAAATAATAGTTAACTCAGATCTTTTACTTTTTGGTATTCATGAAAATAAAAAAAAAAAACATTTAAAGTTTATGGATCATTCAAATTCAAAGCCATTTGCTTTAGTATTTAAATCACTATTTTTTAAATCTGTTTTCTCCAGGATTTAAAGAAAACCGGAGCGGATACGTCGGTGATATCGCGTGATGTTAGCAACCGAAGAAATAAATGGGAACGTGGTGAAGTGGCCACACCCGATAAAACCCCGAAAAAGGTACTCCACCATAAACTATTGGTCTACACACTTGGATAAATTTCCAGTTCTCGAATGACATTTTTCACATTCCGCGCAGCAGACTATAAAAAACTATTAAATTAAAGCATTATTTAAAATTTTAATTAATTAAAAAAAGTACCGGTATTTAAGATTTGTTCTTTAAAATTTTAAAGAATTTCTACTTAGAATTATATTACAAATAATTAGGAGTTCAAAAAATTAACGTTTAAACGGTTAAAATTTGACCATAAAAATGTTCAACTGCCACGTCAAATTTTAACCGTTTTTTACAACTCTTTTTTGTGAACTCTTATCTGTTCATTGGTTTTAAGAAAATCGGTTAATTGATTATTGTTACATCAGTTAACCCTACAATGCAAATAAAGCTAGCTAGTACAAAGTGAAACAAAATCTTTAATTGAATCCGTACAAAATCTGAAATCTGCTTTTTTCCAGTCGGAGCCGGTTATAGCAGGAGTTGGGAATATCTCATCTCGCAAGAATATGTGGGAACGAGGGGCGGTTGGGACCAGCTCCAAATCCAACAAGGGTGTTGCCGATATCAAAGTTGACTTTTCCAGCAGGAAGAATAAATATCTGGAAACTCTGCAGCAGAGTGGGGGTGGTGTGAAAAAAGCGGTGAGTCATGCGTGCCATAATGCATAAACCCTCTTTTTAAAACATTTTGTTACCTAGCTAAGTTTCAAACCCATTGTCTGTTCGTTACTTGGCCCGTTTTTGTACACACAATTATGACAATGATGTTTATGACATAATAATAATAATCGTACAATGACAACAATGCATACCATGATGACACAAGTACGTTCAATAGTGGGTACATGAAGTGTTTATTTACATGGTAGCATTTTAAAAAGTTAATTTCATAAAATCTGTTTAATGCAGTTTGCGTAAGAAACTAGTCGAAAACTAGTGCGTAAAAAAATCAAATTGCAATTATTCAGTGATTAACTTATTAAACACTGCAAACTGTTACTGCAGAACCAATTAAATTGTTAAAATAAAATCTTATCAGTTGATTTAATTAACAAAGAGGTATGAAAGAATGCCCATCCAAGCATGATTCATACTGCATTGGTTTTTCAATGTGGGTATTATAAATTTGTTTAATGTTCAGCCAATTTCTGTGCAATATAGATACACACACAACCCATGTTAATAGTGGTAACGATATTATACATTAAAGTGTAACAAGAAAAACACAGGAGAACATTTATTTTTGAAGCATTAATACTAAGGATGTAATATACAGCATAATACTACAACACAGAATAATGCATAGAGTTGTCTCTTTATCTGGGTTCTAACAATGGTTAACTTGTTAGAAAAACTTATATATTTTTTATTTTTGTTAATTTTTTTTTAATCAATTTTTTTTTTAAATGGTCCACTGAAATTGCAAAAAAAAATTTAACTGCACATTGTAGCGAAGACGGGCAAAATTTTCAAAGTGCAGGTATAAGATGCATTTTGCTCAGTATACTGCAAACTTTCATTTCCAAAACCCCTTAACGGCGCAAAACAAACTTTTTCTTAATTAAAATACTGATGTATTAATTTAAAAATACTAAATTAGTTGGAGATCTTAGTATCCTCTAACAGTACCAACAAATAAAATGGCTAGACTAATATAAAATTTAAGATTTTAAGACGGAGATGAATAATCTCATGCAGAATGTAATAAACATACAATAATAATAAGACCCCGGATCTATGATAGCTTCCGGGCGCTGGTGTAACAGGCCATTTTATGTCTATAATTCCGGGTATTGGCACTACTGTAGTCCCCACCCAGTTATGTAATAAACACTTACATCTTGCAGGAATCCCCAGTTGGGATTAAGACTGGAGTTGCAAACCGACTCAATAAATGGGAGAAAGGGGAGGTCGGGACGAAATCTCCACTTGAGAAGCAGAAATCAAAGGTGGGTTGTATGGATGTTGCTGTGGTTTGTGGTGGGTGTGGGTGGGAGGGGTGTTGCTGTGGTTTGTGGTGGGTGTGGGTGGAGGGGGTTGCTGTGGTTTGTGGTGGGTGTGGGTGGAGGGGGTTGCTGTGGTTTGTGGTGGGTGTGGGTGGAGGGGGTGATTTGGTGGGGTGGGAGGGTGATTTGAGGTGGTGGGAGGGGGTAATTTTTGAGTTTTGTAATAAACAATCAACATCTTTATCTTGTACAATAAGTTGCAATAGCTACAGTAACTCGACTGGGGGCACGTGTTAATCTCAAGATTCAAGTTGTTATAGCCAACTCATTTTCTTACTGCTCTTGCATGGCCACGGAAATAAAAAATGATCTTATTTAATATCAATAATACTTGGACAAAGTGCACAAGGTAATCTTATGTTGGCCCAAAACAATTATTTGAACTATCTTGGTACAGTAAACTTAGTTCTGTTAACCCCAAGTTCTGTTAACCCCAAGTTCTGTTAACCCCAAGTTCTGTTAACCCAAGTGATAACAATTTCCCCATTACCCAGGGTTAACCCCAATCCTCAGTGACACTCAAAGTGTAAGTCCAGAAATTATTTCTGGTATGCGTAAGTAGTGGTTTACCCCTTTTAATGTTAACCCTCACCCAGGGGGATCTCCCAGCGTCAGGGGTGGGTGACCGACTGAAGAAATGGGAGACGACGGTGGCAACGGACACGTCATCGAAATCTCCAGCGACCAAAGCATCTGTTCGAGTGAGTATTACAGTGGAAATAAATTTTAATCCTAAAATCTAGTTGTTGGTGGTGTGGATAATTCTATTTTTATACCTACTCGGTTAAACTTACCTCACTTTACCCAGATATACTTACACCATCTTTCACCCAGGTAACAACTGATGTTTCAAACCGTAAGAATCTGTGGGAGAGCAAGGCATCATCTGCTGAGCCGTCAGAGGTAAGAATTGATGTTTTATCAACGGTGTTTTGTCACATGGGAAGGGGTGGATGGGGTATATAGTATGACCACCGTCCGTCTACCTCATGTCAAAGGGCGAATGTAAAAGGAACATTTGTACATATATATATGTATATATATGTGTATATATGTGTGTACATTTTTTTTGTTGATTGCTTTTCTTGACTTTGGGAATAATGAAGCACCAACCAACCAACCAATCTTCAGCAATTCGACTGTGGGGAAAAGTACAGACCTAGTCACATTATAGCAGTTGGCTCGTGATACCCGTGGATGAAGCCTGACTTCCCAACCCATAAGAATATAACTAACCCAACCATCCACACACTGTAATAGCTCCATCAACTCGACTGTGGACATGATTTGCACAAACCCCGTCATACGCCGCCGCACGACAATACAACCATTCGTCACACAGGTCAAACAGTCAACATCCCCGAAATACGAGGCGTCGAGCGAATCGGACCGAGATGAGCCCGAACAGCGCCCTCCTCCGGCACGATACTCTCATTCGGAAGGTAACACTGTGACCTGTGATGTCATAATACGTGTTTTGTTACGCGATTTCCGGGAAATTTTAATTGCGAGACCGGTAAAACCGAGTGTTTTTAAAAACATTTCGAAAGTGTATTAAAAGTACATTTACGTAAAGTTTTAAATTTCACGCCAATCTAATAGTTTGAATTAATTTTGCATTTACAACCACACCAACACTGAAACGAAATCAGCCGCTTTATAATTCGTTTAATGGTTGGAATTTCGAAAATCAAGATATTTCCAGCGAAATCGGCACCGAGCTAATGTTGGATATTATAAACGCGTTACATTATAAACGCAAAGGCAACTATATCTCCTATAATTCTACTGAAACGAAATCAGTCGCTTTACACTTCGTTAATGGTTTGAATGTCAAAAGTCAGCACAATTACAACGTAATCGCGTCTAATGTAATTATAGACACGATTACAATTAGTCTAATTAAGTCATTGACGTATGAAATCTGTTAGATCTGACCCTGCGTTTCTGTTAGATCTGACCCTGCGTAAATCAGGTATGACCCATTCTTGTCAATATAATAAATATAAAACACAAATTAGAAAAATATAAATCAAAAGAAGCATTTAGAACAGTCAATATATTAAGAATATATATAGGATAGGATATTCATGTTTATCCCCGTGAATGGAAAAACCATGGGGTTAACACACAGGCAATCGTCAGATCACCTAATTCGCTGGGTTCAGGCAATGTCCGTTAAGTGCCTTGCCTAAGGACACAACTGACTAGTTTCGAACCTGCAACCTTTCGGTTGAAAGGCGTCGCACTAAACCCATCCATTACTCCAACGATGACCAATGTTCACTTTTCCACCAAGATTCCATGGAAACCGACGAAGACTGAGGACGCTGACCACTACAACGTTGTACAATGCAGTAACCCACATCTGCATGCAAACTACTCTATTTTATTACACATGCCGGTGCCTGTCGCCCTAATGTACAGGGTCTTTGAAAGATTGTCTTCTGTTGTCCAATTTAAAGCGACTTGCCTTGATGTTTACGATGTAAATACAAATTCTTCGCTTTTTTTTCACGCGCGACAGTTTTGTAAAATTTCTTGCATCAAAAGTTTCATTTTTGTAACCGTTTTTGACCGAGAAGGCCTTTTTAAAACCTTGCACACATTCTATAGAGTGAATTCATTCCGTTTTTTATTTCGATTTTACCCAAAAAAACGTATTTGTATGTGCCAAGGACTTGTCACGATCACGAATTCCCATTTTTAATATCAAAATTTCGAAATTCCCAATCATTTTTAAACCAAAAATCGTTACATTCCGATGTTCTAATGTATCTGTACACATATAGATTGAATTTCTACTTCGTAGTGTTAGCCTTGTATATAAATGCTTTTATCCATAATAATATTAACCTTGCTGCATGTTATTTGACCAAAAATCGTATTTGTAAAGCAATTTCCTTTTTTATGTGCGTCTTAAATATTAATCCTTTTGTTTCATTCGTATCAACCGGTTTTTAAACCGGTTTGTGCTGGTTTAAACTGGTCAGATTCAGCTCGAATGTACGTTGTCATATACTCCAGTCAGTATTCTATTTCAAGTCCGATTCTGTATATCCTAATTATGAAATTGCTTCTTTAAACGCAATGTAAAGGCATTTTCCCTGTGTTATCGCACTAAGCTGGTGAATTGTGGACCAAATTGTAAATTTTCAATCGCCACGTCTGTCTGGCGAAGTATTATTGCTTTGACCAGTGTTTACACGAATCAAAATGCTGCAGTCGTGCGTAATCGAATGTGTTTGTACGTCGTCGTATTACTGCTTTAAAATCGTTGTATCGATTTAAACAGTGTTTAAACGAATCAAATGCTGCAGTCGTACGTAGTCGGATGTATTCGTACGTCGTCGGATGTAATCGCTCGCCGCAATTTTTCTGTATCTACTACGTCACAATAATCAAGCTGATGATGAAAAATTATTTTAATAAAATTATATTCGCACTTGGTCGCTGGGTGTGTTGTCAAGGATAGGATATTACGGTACTAACATTAGGGTGATTATAATAATTGGCTGTATGGTTAACACTGTGTAGATTGTAGAAGGTTATGTAGCCAAATGGTTATTCGACCATTTTATATCATTAACACACACCAGTACTGTGTAGTCAATTGGATGTATACATATGCCAATTAAGTCCCACCGATACTGTGGTGGGTTAGTGCGTTGTATTTCAGCCAAAGGTTTGCAGATTCGAAACTGGTCACTAGCTGGGTATCGGTTGTCTTTGGACAAGACACACAACGGACATTGCATAACCCAAGTGGATTAATTGGTTCTACCAAATTAAAGATATATATCATATACACAACACACTGAAATAGCCCCGGTAACCCCACGAGGTGATCTGACGGTTACCAATATGATAACGAGCCTTGCGTATTCCAATTCACGGAGATAAACTCAAATATATTCTATCCACATTATATATTTTATTTCAATAACCAGATTTCTAGAGAAATACATATTTAATTAGAGAGTGTCAACTACTTCTGATACCAAAAGATTAATCTTTGTTTCTGCAAGCAAAAACTTACAGGATCCCAAATTAACTATTTTTTATTCTAAATAAAGTTAAAAAACATTATGATTAAAACAAATAAAAATGCTAACATTTGTGTAATGTTTAACTCAATTAAAACATTATTTGTTTCTTACTTTTGACGTAAAAGTGACCAACTACGTGTTTGATATATACATGAGGAATTGATTTTAGGATGGATATAGGATATTCGTATTTATCCCCGTGAGTGAGAAACCCAAGGGGGGTTACACACACGCAATCGTCAGATTATCTCGCGCCCACCGTCGGGTTGCCGGAGCTATTGCTGTGTGTTGTGTGTGATACAATCGTGCCTTCAATTTAGTAGAACCCATTAATCCGCTGGGTTAAGGCAATGTCCGTTAAGTGCCCTTGCCGACTAGCCAGCGACCAGTTTCAAATTTGCAAATTTTCGGTTGAAAGTCGGCGCACTAAACCACTTAGACTCCAGGTCGGACAAATTGGAATACGACGCAATACACCTCTAAATAGTCAATTAAAATTGTGTTTGTCCGTATTTTTTATCAAATAATTTGACATGGGTGTCTTGTATGTCCGAAACCTTTAAGAAAAAATTATTAAAGCGAAACAAAATTTTCAGATATGGTAGACCAAATGACTAAGATATCCTAAAACCCTAAAAATAATGTTTTACTTTTGGGGAATAACATAGATTCATAAAACACTAATTAGCCATTTTCGGCATTGGACTTTCTTATAGGGGCGCCTAACCCAATTGCGCAAATTTAAATGAATTGTGTATGGTGGTAAACCACTTACCAAATATTTTAATGGGGTTATCAATTTGTAAATTACATTGGAAATTTCCCTAAACAGGATGGATGTTTTGTCTGTCGTAAATCCTCTTATTTTTTTATTTCGGAATAAACTTTTAACTTTCAACTGTACATAAGGGACCCATTAGTTTCTGCTTTCAAAACAAAGTATAAAAAACGTGTAAAAAATATTGATTTAATAAAATAGCGACAGTGCTTGCACATATATATATATATATATATATGCATATAGGTTACAATTAAAATATGTATTACAAATTGTCGTGGTTAACATGTGGTTGTCGCTTTATAGCAGGCATGGGCAACATATGACCCGCGGGCCGGGTCCGGTCCGTGAAGGAATTTTGACCGGCCCACAGATTTATCTAACCATACCCTGTAATTAAGATATTAAATACCCCTGCTCTATAGTATTGTTTACAAAATTATAAGAAAAAAAATGTTTTGCATATAAAAATTGTTGGTTTAAATTAATAAATCTCTTAACAAATTGGTTCAAGTTTCTGTTTAATTGTATATTTACTTGATATACAACATAGAAATCATATACCACATAGATGTCATCAATTAATCAGAAAACTCGCTTATAAGATGACGTCATATCCGCATCATTTCCACAGAAGTATTTGATCAATTCCACAGAACTATTTGATCTGTTTGATTAAAATACAAACAGAAACATTTTCTAAAACGTCAAACAAGTGGATTATTGTAAATGGCTGTATCGCATAGTTGTATTTGGATACTTTAACAGTTGACAGGACGTGCAGACAAAATGCTAAATCTCTTTCAAATTGCACTTATAATGTGCATTGTTGGAATTCCGAGTGTTAAAGGTAGGATATGTTGACTGGATAGCCAATATTTATGTTTTTGTTCCCGTAAATGGAAAAACGTTAAAGAGCGTATTATTTTTTTTTGCTTAGGTTTGGCGGCCGCGTCAGCTATATTTATTTAATTATGTTCTTTTTTAATTAACGTGTTTTAATGACTGTTTCGTTTCGCCGTCTCAAAATAAATAAACTGAACTAAAACTACCTAGTCCAACATGAATAGCATGTAGAATACTTCGCTTACCGGAGCTAGTGTGTTGTGTGAAATTCAATTTTGGTAAAACACATTAATCCACCATGGATTGATTAATAGCAATTTTAAAGTTTGTATGCAAAATCAAAACGCTTGTTATTTACTGCAGGAGTTTCGTTCTACGAGAACAGTGTAGAAGATTCTTCGTTTTCCATCGGCAACACAACACAAACTCTTATCCAGTACTCAATGTGCATGTCCACACGACCTGTGGTGGTCTATGTCACCGCCCGACCTGTGGATGCGTCGATGCCCCACAGGTTTGTTTTAACCGAGCCAAGTTTCGAACCATAAACTCTTTACTAGGGCCGTTTTTGTATTAAAGTCGGTATATGTATCAGTTAATCATTAGGCCACGTGACCATATGATGTCACGACCGCATAGAGAACAAAACTCTTATAGGTTTTGAACCGCTTGCCACGAAGACCGTTTTTCGAGAGAATTCTTTAAATGTTTCGGTTGCGTTAACCATTCGGCCACACAACCATACGATGCATCACAGGTTTAAAGCTTCAGTTGTGAATATCAACCACGACAGCGCTATGGTAAAACTCACTCGTATTGATGCAAACAAAGGTTGGAATTGGATGGCACTTGAGATAAAATGGATAGTTTACATGTCAGGTGCGTAGAGTAAGATTAGAATATTCATGTTTCTTCACGTGAATGGGATAACGCAAGGGGCGTTAACGCACGGTATGTCGTTGAATTACCACGTGTCCATCATTGGGATAACATGAAAGGGAACAGGTTTATACGATTAAGTTGACCATGTTTATCCACGTGAATGGAATAACGCAAGGTGGGTTAACACTCTAATCTCCCTACCCTCCCATAGGTAACGGGGAAGAAGACTGGCATGGACTCAGCAACGGATATTCCTACAAAATGCTCGACACAAGGCTACTCCATGCTGATGCTCGTCGTGCTTGTAAAGACTTGGGGGCTTGGTTGGTGGTCCACGCGGAAAAAGATCAAAGCATGATTCGGTAAGTTCAGCTTGACATTTTATCAATGTTTAAATAAGATTAATTTATGTCACCTCTGTGGTGCTTTATCTGCGTGTTACGTTTTATTCCACTTCGCAATGTTTGCTATGAAATATACTGGGCAACGCAAAGCTCATATAAGCACATGATTGATAATTATTGTTTTATCCCATTGAATGGAAAAACGCAAGGGTCGTTAACATACGGAAAATCGTCTAAAGCTATTGCAGTGTGTTGTTTTTGATTCAAGCGTTTGTTTAGGAGAAACCCAATAAACCTCTAGATTTAGACAATGACCGTTAAGTGCCTCGCCTAATAACACAATCCTACTAGCGAGCGACCAGTTTCGATCCGGCAACCCTTTGATTGAAGTTTCTAGCATTCGTAAACGAACAGGAATTATTAAAACGGAACAGGAATTATTAAACGAATTAAGCGGCCTATTAGACCTAAACCTTGGGTATTTACCAGTAGAAGTTTGGTTGGCATTTATGTGAGAACGCTAAAATTGTTTGTAGCAAGCTCCGTGCTGAGTACACTGCACTTGCGGGGAAGCCTTATTGGATTGGGATGACGAGGGTTGGACGAGACAACAAATGGATTTGGGACGACTGGACACCTCTTACCACATCGGTGTGGAACAGCGGGGAGTCTAATGGGTCGAATGAAAATTGCGTTTCAAACGGACGGTGGAACACTCTTTCTCCCCTTTATTATTGGTTTGACCAGCAATGTAAACTTAAATCGTTTTATCCACTGTGTGAGAGACCGACTTTGCCCGAATAAGATTTGGAAGGAGATGTCGGGTAAATACGAGTGTGCGGTAAGGATAATGATCTTGTATGAAAGATTGCAACAAATAATTTTTGTCTAATTTAAATGTTTTAAACTTTTGTTCACCCCTTTCAATTATCATATAGGCCTTTGTAGCTTAGTGGGTTGATTCGTCGCCTTTCAGCCGAAAGGTTGCAGGTTCAAAACTGGTCGCTAGCAACTCGGGTGTGTTCTTGAACACGGTATCCTAACCTTACATTCTCCTAATACACCGATACTGATCCAGGAATTCAAGTATTAGCAATCAAACCTACGAAATACGCCGAAAGTATATACGTGTCTAGCTCCGTGTCATCTATCTCTACGTCATAGTAGTATGACGTATGCTACTAATCAAACCTGGTCAACCTTCTTAAGCTAGGGTCACGTTACTCTATTGTTTGGTTGACGTTACTAAATATATGCAGCCAACAGGCGTTACGTTACGTATTTTCCATTTATTTTCTGGACAATTTTCTTCGTGCTTCAACATATTTATAAGTATGGCTGTTATTACACAATACTGGTCGCGCTTTATCGCACACTCTTCTTCGGGGCTTTATATCGTTTCATTTTAATCATTTTTGTTTGCAAATTATCATCCGTCCGCTTTATTTTATTTTTTTTATTTAATTCATTTTAAATAATGGTGTTTTACGCGATTCTTTGTTTTTTCGTCTGCTTTTCTGTTCTTGTGAAGTTTTTTTCCTTAGTTGTTACTTAATACAAAGGCAAATTATTATTAAACTAACTTGTTTTGTAACTTTCTTTGCATTTTTCGTCAGAATGCTCATTTTACCAATAAGGTTATCGCAGTTGTTACAGAAATTAAGATTGATGATTAGGCCTACGTACCGCCATGCCGTATGTCCGTATCCAAGAAAAGAATAGGATATTCATGTTTATACTCGTAAATGGGGAGACGCATGAGGATCATTATTACGCGGGCAATCGTCAGATGACCTCGCGTCAACCGTCGGTTTACCGGAGCTATTGCATTGTCGTTGTGTATCATTTAGACGTTCGTTTACGTTTGGTAGAACCCATTAATCAACTGAGTTCAGGCAATGACCGTTAAGTGCCTATCATCTAGCAACCAGTTTCGAACGTGCAACCACTCGGTTTAAAGGCATTAATCCCACAAACTAATCGTTGGGTACAAGTAAATATTCTTGATCATTGTACCACCAAAGTATTGTAAGCTCAAGCCATCAGGGTTATGCTCTGACGTCACTAAACTGCCAATTTAGTTCTGACTGAGCCAGAGGTGGTCTGACGTCACAAAACTACTTTGGGGATCGCGTTTGAAGAAACCTTCTGCTGTGGAAATTATAACGTCAATTAACGGTGGCAAACTAGTTCTGACCTCGGCAGAGGCAGGTTACGACCGCATAGAGAACAATCTAGTTATTTTGGGCTATCTCTTCGTCGGAGTATGTTGAGGTTCTCATGCGATTGATTATAATCAGGTTGTCACATTATGATACTCATTTTATGTCAGGTTGTCAAGAAGACGTCCACGTCAGCAGCGGCCCGAACAGACGTCACATGACGTTGCAGGAACGGAAAGACGACTTCTTGGCCATTACTAAAATATCACGTCAAACTGTTTGCTGTTTAAAGACATTGGGCGTTAGGGAGAGAAAAAAGGAAAAACGGCAAGAGTCCTGTGAAAAAAGTCAGCAACAGGCTTCAGCTGGTACTGGCTCAAAATGTCTCGTTCTACGGGACTTCTTCGCACAGTTAGAGTGACAGAAAGAACATCATCCAATGCTTCGCCCCAGTAAAGCGAGTTCAGACGCTTCGTGCATATAGCTTCCCGCGGTTATCATACATAAACTATACATCAAATTGAAGGTATTTTAAGGGCTACAACACATCCAAAGGAATAATTGGCAAAAATTATATAAATGTCCATCTGGATAAGAAAACTTTAGATCTTCCAATACATCCCTTGATGACGAGTTATGAATATTCAGATGCTTCGTGCATATAGCTCCCCGCGGAGATTATATATATCCTATATATTAATTTAAAGGTATTGGCAATGGCTACAACATATCCAAAGGAATAATTGCCGAAAACTTTATAAATGCGTGAATATTAATAAAATTCATATTCGGTATTAATTATTTACATTTTTTATAGATCAAAAATTATCAGCCGAAAGAGCACGGTTTTATTTAACAATTGTGTAATTTTTAGGACTGTAACCCCTCGTAAAGGGGTTTAACTTTTTACTTATGTGTTCCGTTTTTCGGCGTTTTATATTTCGAGAATTTGGTGCAGATTTCCTCCTTTTCTGTTTCCCTAATTTTAGTGTTTTTTTTTCCGTCCGGGGACATATTAATTTTAATTATGGACAACACTAAGAGGAGGAAATAAGAGAAAAGAAGGAAAATTTCTGAATACAATTACCGGAAAACTAATTTAAACCCTGCCTTAAACACTAATCTCAACCCCAGAACTAACCCCAATTCCAATCTTATGTTTAAAACTAATGTCCTAATCTTCATTTTAGTGTGCAGTTTCCATCCTTCCCGCTTTCCCTCATTTTATTTCCCCCCCATATTCATCTTCAAGGGTTGGACTGCAGTAAATAATCGTAAATCTAATCGTCACCTATTCTTGTCGGCTTTCCACCATCGTCCAGATTTAGGAATTCCTTTTGTCGCAATTTCATTTGACGGGGCATCAGTGGCTAAAACGTCGACCATCATTCATGGAACACACGATTTAATATTTCGGTTTTAGCACGTGTACTAGAATAAATTTTTTTCATAGGCTCAAATTTTTTAGCATGGAAATCCCTTATCAATTACTGTTGTATATTATTTACATCGGTTCTGGGTCGTGCTTGCATACTTTTTCAAGATTTTTATTTTTTATGTTTTATTACCGTGTGTATCAACGGGCGTGTTTTAATGACTGTAGTTGCGGTTTATCTGGCCTTCTAAACTTAAAATAACTGTGCTATTCTTTTAATGAAGAAGAGAAAACATTAAAATAAAACTTCTTTGCAAGTCATGTTTTACCTTAGTACATCGATAAGGTATTGTAGCGTTCAGCACAATTTCAATTTATTTCACTGTTGCAAGGTCTACCACCCCAGCCGCACAATGTAACTGCCTTAGCAATAAGGTACAACCAAAAAGTACAGAAAATTAGTCATAATAACAAAAAAGTAAGTAACGGGAAATATACGTGCGTCAAAAATTTTAATATTAACCACATATAAAAAATATTACACTCCCCAAATTAAAATTACTTTTCCTACAAAAACAATTCCAATTAACAAACAAAATCAAAAAGGTACGCCGGCTGCCTGCGCGTCCTTTCAAACCCCGAAACTGTGGAAATCTCACCAAGTTAAGTTGTTAGTCCGACCGCATAGCTTGGTAGATTGGTGCGTCGCCTTTTAACCGAAGGTTTGCAGGTGCGAAACTGCTCAATAGCTGGTCAGTTTTGTCCTTGGGCAAGGAACTTAACGGACATTGCCTAACCCAGCGGATTAATGGGTTCTACCATTGAAGGAATGTGTGAATCATACACAACACACTGTAACAGCTCTGGTAACCCGACGATGGGCGCGTGGTGATCTGACGATTGCCCGTGTGTTAATCCCCTTGGTTTTCCCATTCACGTGGATAAACATGAATATCCTATCATATCCCTATGTTTATTTTGTTCTTCTTTGCTTTAGTCGGTTATCGGTCGGATGCTATGCCTCGGTGGTCTACCTAACTACCTGGCTAGCCGCGCAAAGAGCAAGCCTTCCAACTCAAATGACACCTACTTTAATTGAAACCACTATAACACTGACGTCTACCTGATTTATGCCTTAGTATTTTGTTAGACTGTCAGAATATTGTTAAGTTTTTTTAGTTGGTTCATATATATATATATATATATATAGATTACGTGGCGTTTATGGGATAAGCATAGACGTATTTGACAGAGAACGATTTATTTGTCCAATTGCTTATTACTATTTATGTGCAGAGAACAACATTTTAAAGTCAACCAATAAAACAAATGAATAAGCCTGCCGTGACGTTGTCGGTTAACAGATTTGGCGGCTTGCATAATACAAATTGTATGCAATACATTGCTACACCCGCTTACAAGAAATTTTAACCCAGCAGGGAATGCCGAAAATTGAGCGCTTCAACAATTTATTTAAAAAGAAACGTAAAACAAAGTTCAAAGACTTCAAACGAAATTTTAATGCAATAGAATAATCACAAACTAGTAAATAAAGAAAAATAGGCGAGTGTCAAAAATCCAAAGAATTCCAATTGCGACATAGAAATGAAATAAGACAACTTGATACTATGATCGATTACGCAATCACATAAAAAGTCACCGTCACCTTGTGTTGCAAAATCGTAAACGCGACCATACCACGTGTTCGAAACCTAACCCGTTAAAAAGGCGGTACCTCTAAATACTACAGGACCGCTTGAATCGCGTGGATCGCATGGAGCGCTTGAATTACTTGGATCGCTTACTATACTTCGTAATTACAAAAGCCATTATATTAATTTTAGTGTTACGTTGAAATCACTCCATCATACGTATACACTGGGGAGTAATATTATAAATGAGGTCATTAGGCGTAACAATGCCTATTTTGTCGTTGTGCGCAATATTTATACCTCGTGTAAGATTTGGGCCTTTGAAAGGCTTGGGAGTTTTTGAAGTGACTGGTTACAGTATTTTCTTTAGTTAAATTGATTTGGGCCATGTGTTTTAATATTAATTTGTCATGTGTATAGAAGTGAAGTTCATAAGTTAGCCTACTGTGTAAAATATTTAAAAACCGCAAATTTTAGTAATATCATAACGTAAAAGTGGAATACAAGTTTTGAAGTTGGAATAACGTCTTGATATTGCTGGAGTTGCGCGTTTTGTGACGAGTCCTGTTTTATGCTACGTCTGGTTTAGTAGGCGCCGCCAGAAGACGTTACAGTTAGGGTTGGGGTTAAAGTTAGTTCTGGGGTTAAGACAATTATAGTTGTTAAAATGTACAGTAAGACAATTATAATTACGTTTTGGATTCCCACATACCAGAGCGCTTGGATCGCTTACTATACTTCGTAATTACAAAAGCCATGATATTAATGTTAGGGTTGGGGTTAGTTAGTTCTGGGGTTGAGAATAGTGTTTGAGACAGGATTAGAATTACTTCCCATAGCAGTCTAAGTGATCCAAGCGGTCCTGTAGTATTTAGAGGCACCCTTTTCCTTTGGTTTTTTTTTTTAGTAACGCCGTTGTTCACTTGCAGTGTTTATTTCGCCATTGCTTAGTTATTAATCCACATATTTACCATTGAACAGACACGAACTAGCTTTCTACACCGCTTATCTATCTAAGTAATAAAATCACTTTCAAGATAAACTCGCATGTTAATTGCAAACAAGAGGCCAGACTTAACATACAGCACTCTGAGTCGACTAAGAGAGTAATAACTATTCGTTATGAAGCTCAAAAAAGTCACTGTGAAATGGATTCAACCACTGTTCTTGCTGGCAATATTCCCCATATATTCAGCAGGTATAATTTCGTTTGGTACTTATATTTTTTTAATATCATTTTGGCACTTTTCGGGACTGAGCAGAAGGTACTTTGATTGTTAATAACCCTTATTTATTTGTAAGGTAAATGGTAGAGACAAAAGAAAATATTTATCAAACTAAATTTTATAACTAAAGATCCTTAGTTTGTCTTCCTATTTGGTTTTTCCATTCACAGGGATAAACATGAATATCCTATCCCAAATGTTATACAACTCTAACCTTTAAAATCGATGTTAACTGAAACCTTACTACCCTATTGGAAAGTTTGTTTTCTGTGCGCCGGAATTTTGCGCCAACATTTTTTAACCTAAATTTTGCGCCATGCCAGCAATACTAATTTGCGCCACCACAAACAAAGTTGCATCATTTTTAATTATAACTGAAATATAATGCTTAAAGTATCAAAAATACTGACATAAATGCAAGGAGGTGTAGTCACGCCACGCCAGCATGACTTTTGGAGTTTTCTGCGCCAATTCCCGAAAAAGTAGTCCGTGAAATATCCGGCGCAACATACGAACTTTCCAGTAGGGCCTTTCTAGTTTGCACAATAAAAAGTTTAACTGCACTTAAATCTGTTTTTTTATTTCTTTAGAAATTATATGTCCCGGTGTGCAACAACTTCTTGAGGGAAAAGGGTGCGGAGCCTGTGAAATCAATCAATTCTATGACAATTCTGGCTGCTACAGTTGCCCCGCGGGGCATTGCAATCCGGGAGGTTACACTCTCACCACTTGCAGTCCATGTAATGTGTCGGATGATATTGTTGCTCATGATCTTTCAACTTCACGGCCCACAGGCCACCCTGTATTGACAACCGACGCTCCTGGTTTACTTACTAAGATCATAACCACGTATGAAGTAAGATATTCAAAGGGTATGGAAAGTCCTGTCAAAACTACCTCTATCGCACAATATGATGACCCTCTTATTTCAATACCAACAGGTCAGTGTTATATTGCTTTATTCCATGCTGATATGATATTCATGTTGATCTCCATGGATGGGAAAACCAAGGGGGTTAACACATGGGCAATCGTCAGATCACCTCGCGCCCATTGTCATGTTACTAGAGCTATTGCAGTGTGTTGTATATGATAGACACGTTCCTTCAATTTGGTCGAACTGATTTATTCGCTGGGTTTGGCAATGTCTGCCTTGCCCAAGGACACAACCGACTAGCTAGTAACCGGAACGCACAACTGTTCAATTAAAAGGTGACACACTAATCCACCATACTATACGGTCGGACCAATACATTAATAATAATGACAAAATAATTAAAGTTTCCACCTGTTAATATAATTTAAAGGTTCATATTTTAACGATGAGATGTCATTAACTGCACTATTTATATTCAGTGGAACCAGATAAGAAGGGTGCACATATTGGAATTATCATTGGCTGTTCTTGTTTTGTTGGAGTGGTGCTTCTTGGATTGATACTATATCTATGCAGCAGTAAACAGACTCGAGTTTGCATATGGTAAGCAAGTTATACAGTTTATTTGGTAATGCACTGTTAAAGTTATTTTTTTAAACCGCTAATTGGCGTTTTTATTACAAACTTACGACATGTTTATTAGTTCCGTAATAGCACACTGCATTATCACAGTTCATCTAACAAAGCATTAAACCACCTGTGAATGGGGGACCTTGTGTTTTCCATTTTCAAGATAAACACCAATGCTCTATTTCACCAACCTCTAGAGGCACCAGATTATAAGATGTACCAACTATAAGTTGTTTAATTTTTTTTCATTAATGCACCGCACTTTAAGACACAATTATAGTTTACTAAATAAGACTTCTTGTGTTTATAAAACTATAGTACCGGTACTGGTTTTGAGCATAGACGATAAAGCATAAAGCTTTACCTGATCCTGATCCACCACATTACAATCAATTTGAAAAAAAGGAACTAAAGTGCTTATTATTGTACAGAATCCAATACTATCTATAATATTTTTTGCAGCCGTGACATAATTGTCTACACCCCTGCATCCAGAGTACACCGCACTACACGTGTGTAGGAACACAGAATAAGCTCAGGTGCAATTTCCATGTACACATCTTCAACTTTTTGGAACAATTTTATTCGTATTGTCTTCATATAGGTATGCCACCCTACAATCAAGTTACCTAACAAAGTGTACACTGTCTTTTTTTATATTTGTGTTTTTTTGTTTTTTTTACTGTGTTGTTTTTTTCGCTCCTTCATTACAATAAAGCAATAGTTTCCAGGCTTTTTTGATACATTCCTTTTTTGCTGTTAAAAAAGTATCCCCCTTGTACATAAAAAAGCATATTATACACTTTCTCATTCAGTTTGTAGTTTTTCCAATCCTAATTTGCTGAAGATATTAGACTAAAACAATACATACTGTTCACACTATTGGCAAGGAAAAATGCAATTCCATGTCGTCCAATATTATCAAAGTAAGCAGCCGTACAAATGGCACGGGTTATCTTAAAATCGAAGTTTTACAATTCCTTCCATGAAACCGAAATTCTCCTACTATGAGGAGAAATTCCTCCCCGGTTAAGACCATTGCATTAAAGAATGTCTCGGATTTCTTTAAGATGGGATAGAACGACATTATAACAGGATAAAACGGAACAAAACTACAGTACTTACTAAACCCATATAAACTTAAACAGCGCAAATAATCGTATCCAAAAAGCTTCACTGTAGCAACGTAACTTGGGACTACTGCGTGTCATCGAGTCAATTTTACACACATTGAATCTATATGTGTTGTGGCGTTGTGCAGACTTGCAAGCTATCGATTGTATTAGTGTTTCTTAACCTTTTTGGCGCTTGTATCTCTTAACATTTGGTAAAATATTTTCGAACCCTTCATCGGCTATCCGGATACGGCTTACCCTATCTAACAATAAAAGAAAACCCAATGCATCGAAATATATTGAAACCAGCTCGACCAAGATAGCTTTTGGTTCAAAAGTTATAACTAAGATAGTCTAGCCTAATTACCTTCTGGTTAAGAACCCCTGGATTAGATATATATCGCTGAATTCACATTTAATTCCGACCAAATATTTTCACCGTTCCAAGTTTTAAACCCAGAATGTCTAGGGTTCAGTAGAATGAGGTTAAGTTGAAAGAGGTTCAGTTGAATGGGGTTCAGTTGAAAGGGGTTTAGTTGAAAGGGGTTCAGTTGTAGGGGTTCAGTTATCTTGGAACCTTGTTGAATAGTCACCAACTTTATCCAGTGCAAGTGTGGCGTTTCTTACTTGATGCTCGAGGTTGCTTGGTTTTGAAATTGCTTCTTAGACACCATGCGTTGTGCCACTTAGGCTTATAGCACCCCTGCTTTTTCTTATTTCTTTTGGTCGCGAATTCTATTGTAGGGGCAGGCGCATTTGGCTGCTGCTAGTCGCTTAGCCAAAAGTTCACCTTAGGCTGTCTTCCTCGTTGCAATGGTCGGTGGCTGACACTGATTTCTGATAATGTCTACATACATAGATCACACTGCAACTTCTTGTTTTTATTCATCATTTCTGTAAATTAGTTCATTCTGCTAGTTGTTTTTTTGTTATAAAATCACGACAATATATAGCAAATAAATATAGGTCACGGGGACAGACAAGGTGTGGACGGCTATTTTAACTCTGTGAAATGGGTCGCGTTTGTAATAAAAACAGCGGACATTGCACCAACTAAACTTACTGCAATGGGTCGTAAATAAGGCGCAAATAGTTTTCCAGTAATTCACACTTTAACATAGCACATAAGCAAAAATTATATAAAAACAAATAATGATCACAAATCGAACCAGCGATTCACCACAGGCTAATGTACTTGAAACTTCAAAGTAAAGTTGACTTCGTAAATTGTTCGTTTCGGGAAGCTGCGTGTCCATTTTAACGGGGATCCCAATGTGGACGCGCGCTTTCTTTTAGATTTTACTGACCGGGGCGTTGACAAAGTTTGCTTTAGCTGTCTGCCTAACGGTCTCTCGGGGGCGGCGCAGCGGAAACTCTTCAATTTCCACAGGATGCCTACTAACTATTATTGTAGACACGATTTGTAAATTCTATAACTCAAGTTCAAAGTCAAATTCTTGATCCAATTTAGTTGTAATTAAATATAACAGTTTTGCTTGCGAAGAAAGTTACTTAGTTTGGTGCAAGTTTCATACCCATGATAAACATAAATCAGAGTCTAAGCTCACATAATGTATGTAAACTATCTGTGTGTTTAAGAAATTATAAAGACGTTAAATCGTGGATTTATTTGTAAAATAAGTTTGATATCAGATCGTCCCATACATTAGTATTTACCTGTGCTTATAAGTAACAAACGACATTGATCTTCAAATAATTAAATTTGCAAGCATTTTTTATTATTATTTCTAAGTTTCGAACCCAAGTTGGCTATGCACAAGGTCCCTTTTTGTATAGTAATCGGTATATGTATCGGTCGAGCCAACCATTCGTCCACACGACCGTTCAAGAAATCTGTTTTAAGGTTCCACTTCTTTATAAGGTCCGATGGGCGATAACGGAAACAGTTGAATTGTTGGTTTTCTAACGAACGACGTTTCTCCGTGTTTAAACACGAGGTCAGGAGATCCAAAATATGCTGTTCTCGCTGCCGCACCGTATATGTCGTCTCTCGTCCGCAATTCTTCTTCCGTGTCCGTGTAAACAGATCCAAGCTCCGGTTCGCGCTCTACCGCCCACGTGCGGAGGTGGATATGTAACACGTAGTTTGCACTGATATCTAAATGACCACGAAGTGTCGCACCGAACCCATCGTGGGCTTCAAAAGGCAACGGCCGAGCGAGAGAGTTATCTTCGAAATGTACACCAGCAGCATTCTATAAACAACATATTTAAGCATCTTCGAATCAATGAAGAAAATAGATTTTGAGAAACAACAAAATATGGAAATTATAGACCTAATTAAAAAAAAATGGAATATAACTTAAAAAGGCACAAATACATTTTGAGAAACAACAAAATATGGAAATTATAGACCTACCCCTAAATTCTTTTGGTAGAACCTAAGTATTCTATTCTCCGGGTATAAAAAATACTTCTTTGCGTTGTAGTACTGTTGAATGTCACTTAAAAAGCCACTGCGGTAAAAGTTGGAGAAAAATGGAGAGTTTTGTTCCATTAACAAGACCCCAAGGTTAATACTTTCCTCGCTTTCCCTGTAAATGGAGTTCAATTTATTTGAAATAAACTTGTTGTTTCTATTGCATGGCGGTCCATGCGTACATTAACCAACTGTGCTAAGGGCGTTTAAACAGCCAAATAATTGTGACATTTTTGTTGATATTGATAGAATGCGGGTTAATATATAGGACTATAGGCAAGCTTAGCGACTTTATCTCTGACCAAACAAGCTTATGAACGTGGTCTACAGATTAATTCCCATAAGAGAAATCGCAAAATTTGAATCTTTTGCCGCTATTTAAAACACTAAAAATTTATTTCTAAAAGTAATTCCAATCATTCACCTTCCAGCTACGAAAGAAAACTGTCGCAACGAATCTACGTTTTTCAGAAAGATGACGTCATTATCCAGGAATATCCCACCTTGCTCGAGCAGTTTGGTGAACCGTATGATGAGAGACCGAGTTGAAGGCATGGTAAGCTGTTGGAATGCGGTTGTTTAGTTTAGTTTATTCATTTTTTGCCGCAGTTTTTAAAAACGGCAAACGAATAAAATTACAACACAGGAACAGGAAAAGACGGCAAAACGAACATTCGTTAAAACACGTCATGAAAAAAGATACAATTTAATAAATGTAGCGGACGCGGCAGCCAAACCTAGGCGAAAGAACAATATTAAGCGATCCAAATTTAATTAAGATCAAAACGATATATAGTTGGTGGTGAAACAGTGGTATTAGGTGGGGGGCGGATATACAGCATTCCAGGACCAGGTATAGGATATTCATGTTTATCCC
>CH000808.1:300011-332597 GCA_000149265.1 Ciona savignyi | reverse complement strand
CCAGGCATAGTATATTCATGTTTATCCCCGTGAATGGGAAAACCAAGGGGGTTAACACACGGGTAATCGTCAGATCACCTCGCGCCCACCGTCGGTTTACCAGAGCTAATGCAATGTGTTGTGTATCATTCACACGTTCCTTCAATTTAGTAGAACCCATTAATCCGCTGGGTTCAGGCAATGTCCGTAAAGTGCCTTGCCCAAGGAAAGACGCCGCACTAGACCACCAGACTAACCGGTCGGACGAATGTCGCTTTAAAGTTAGCAAGTCGGTTGTGCCCTTGGGTAAGATACATAGCGACTGGACCTAATGGATTTTGGGGTTTAACTAAAACTATACGAACTTCTAAATCAAACATAACACATATCTCTAGTAAGCCAAATCGACCAGATGTAATCGAACGATTGCAAGTGAGATAACGTCTGCGTTTTCCCACTAACGATGGATAAAACAAAATAACCCATACTAACTAACAAAAACATAGATATATTTACACTGATAGCACATAGCAAGCCGGTATGAATACCAACAAGTAAATTGGGAAATCGGCTTAAAAACAATACTAACCTCAACCCCGTCTACAATCTTCGGATCTTCAACTTTGATCCAAGTCAGACAAGGAATCTCATTCATAGCTCTCTCCGCGAACTTACCTTAAAATTCGAAAGTTAACAAGTTACCAATGCCTTGTAAGGGCTAATGTTCGAACTTGTGTTTTGTTTGTCACTGTACACAGTTAATGGGCTAAATAGTCCGGCCCGTTGGTCTAACGGTTAAGTGCGTCGCCTTTCAATCGAAAGGTTGCAGGTGCAAAACTGGTCGCTAGCTAGTCGGCTGTGTCCTTGGGCAAGGCACTTTACGGACATTGCCTAAACCCAGCGGATTAATGAGTTCTACCGAATTAAAGGAACGTGTCTATCATATGCAACATACTGCAATAGCTCTGGTAACCCGACGGTGGGCGCGAGGTGATCTGACGATTCCCCGTGTGTTAACCACCTTGGTTTTCCCATTCACGGGAATAAAGATGAATATCCTATTTAATCATTAGAACCATCTTCTTGCTGGTTGGTTATATAACAATGCACTAAACGGACATCGCCTGAACCCAGTGGATTATTGGATTGCACTAAACCTAAGCATCCAAACTATACACAACACACTACAACAGCTCCGTTAACTCGACTGATTAATCTTACGGTTATTGGTACAATAATTCCCCTTTAGTTTACCGGTTTATTAGAATAAAACAAATATCCTTTCCCACAAGTAGTCCGTACAAGTCGTAGGGTTTCATGATCGTAACCTACCATATTATAACCAGTCGGAGGGTTTCATGATCGTAACCTACCATATTATAACCAGTCGGACAGTTCCATGATCGTAACCTACCATATTATTTCGAGGATTTCCTATTTTATTGGTAAAGACCGGAATGGCTGTTAGTTCAGTGACGTCAACAGGACCAAAGCATTCACCATGTCGATTAAAACATTGGCGATACTAAAAGGAGGGAAAGCGGGAAGGAGGAAAGGAGGGAAACTGCTTACCAAAACTATGAAAATTAATTTTAACCCATTCCTAAACACTAATCTCAACCCCAGAACTAACCCTAAATCTAACCACATGTTTAAAACTAAACCTAATGCTTTAAAACTAACCATATTTACAGTTTCCTTCCTACCCGCCTTCCCGCTTTCCTCCTTTTAGTTTTCCCGAAAAGTGACTGTATCTTCTTAATGCGTTCTTATATAAATTAATCGCATTTTTACTAATACCGTTTAATGCATTGCTATTTAGTCGGTACTCACCAGTAGGTATTTGAGTTGTATAGTATATATAGATGTGCTCTGGTTGCTGAATTGTTGCCACAGACCGAAGTGCCAAGTATGTGAGCGCACTGAACTCGAAATCTCCTATTCTAACAAAGTGAACGATGTTCGGTATTCTGTACTTTGCACCATTCCCATCAACATGCCGCTTATCAGCTTGTACCCCACATAAGATGGGTTGCAACGGGAGATTGTCACACACGGTGTAGTTGTCGGTGGGAGAAAGCTTCTTGCAACTGCTCTTTACATGTGCTAAATGATCTTTTATGGCAGGCAGCTCTTTAAAACTTGGATAACTCGGCTTAATGGTGGAGGATACTGGAGGCGGACGATATATTATTTCAGGGGCCTTTCTTCCATTCTCAGTTGCGTTCTCAGTGCGCTCTTGGGCGATAAAACATATCAATAACAGTACCGATACACAAAAACACACTTTCCCTACGGTCACACAGTTTCTTTTGATCTGGCAACCCATGCTTATTCTAATAAAAAAGCGTTAGTCTGCTAAAACTTCTAAGTATTCAGTTACTTTGGTTTTTTTTGGTGCCACAATGAAAATACACAGCAAGAGCTTCTATAAATATATTAGAAACAGGAATAAATAATAAATATTAAAAGTGCAGTTAAGCTTAAAGTACGACTAAATGATCTCAATAGAACAACAAAACTAAAGTGTAAAAATAAAAATTTTTAGACATACTAATAGTAAACACACACACACACATAGACAGACTACGCTATTATGAACACCTAGCGATCGTTGTATGCAGCATATCAGTTGTATGATGGCGCGCGCGTAAACAACACGCAATTGTTATCTGCGGAGGAAACCCAGATCCGGACCGAAAATGACAATAGAGTCGTTGCCGTCTGACATGTAACGGCATGCACTGATTTCAAGCAATATGATTGTTTAGTTCTCGTTTTGACACACCCGGCCCGTTAACTAAGGTATGTTTGTACCGCGTTGGACTTTTAAACATGATGGCCTTGTCACTTAGACTGACTTTTTTTCATAAAAATCGATATTTAAATCGATCGTGTTAACCATTTAGTAGCACAATCGTTCAGACTTATTTTAACATTACACTTCGCCCCCCTTATTTAAAAAGTACAATATGATTTCGATGTTTAGTTTTATCTGTTTTTATGCAACAAAAACGCCGCACAAATTCGGATTTAAAAAAAGTTGAATTGAGCAGAAATTGCAACTAAATAATAAAACGTCAAAGATGTTATCGCATGGAACTCTGGACGTGAAGTAAGTAACTTTGCCTTGATGTGCAGCTACAGGTTATCCTAACAGGCCGAAAATATACTAATACAAAAAAACCATGCTTATAGTAAAGTGTGAGAAGTAGGGCAGAAAATGATCGTGCGTTCTGAAGGTAAAAGTTTATTTGTAAAGTAAGTGTTTTTGCTCTAAAATGATCAAAAGGGGACCAAACTGAGAAGTATTTGTATAAAAAAGCGTGCACATGCCACGAAATAATCTTCGGATTAATTGTTACATACTTCCCTATCGGTGATTGTATATAAACTAACTACATGTTAAATTAAAGGAATTTATAATGGTTTAGTTTATTTTATTTTTTGCTTCCACAATGAAAAAAAAACAGGACTATTGATAAAAATTTGGAAAACGGGAAAAAACGGCAAAACAACAGTCGTTATAAGAACACGTCTAAAAAAATCAATAAATTATTAAAATTCAGTATAATTAAACGTGGCCTCCAAACCCAAAAGAGCTACAACATATCCAAAGAAATATTGTGCAAAACCTTAACAATACGTTAATATTAATAATATTCATATTCGGCAGTGATAGTTTAGGCCTACATTATTTTTAAATAAAAAATTATAAGGTCTGTAATTATACCGTGAGGCAAAAATTAAGCGGAGTAAAATCAAAATGCGTCCCCGAATCCTCTTTCGATTCGAAGGGGATTCATAATTGTTGGTGAACAAACAAAGCGTGTAATTAACAACAGGTCACTTGTGTCTTTGGAAGAGAGATTATAGGCGGGTGTTAGTGAAGGAAGGGAGCGTGGAAGAAACGTGTGAATCATATACATTATACAACATGCTACAATAGCTCCGGTAACCCGACGATGGGTGCGAGGTGATCTGACGATTGCCCGTGTGTTAACCCCCTTGGTTTTTTTATTCACAGGGATAAACATGAATATCCTATCCTAAGTTTAAATAACAATGCATTAACGTATACTAGTTGTTTTTAACGCACTGCGTTAGCTTGGACAATTCTGCAACAATTAATTAATGTGGCGATTGACCATGTGGTAACCCCCTTGCTTTTCCCATTCACGAGGATTAAACATGGACATCCTATCTTTACGTGTTATGGTCAAACTATGT
This sequence comes from Ciona savignyi, assembly GCA_000149265.1. Lineage (NCBI taxonomy): Eukaryota > Metazoa > Chordata > Ascidiacea > Phlebobranchia > Cionidae > Ciona > Ciona savignyi. Next base: position 328,388 of record CH000808.1, on the reverse strand, counting down.
TCCTTCAATGTTTATACGGTTAAAAGCAGCATGTTCTGGGACGCACCGGTGTTCTCGTTTAGCTGCAAAGTTTTGTAATAATGGAGCAGAGCTTTGTTAAATAAGATGTTGATTGTGCGTCTTCTACGTGTTTTAATGGAAAATATTTCTTTGGCAGCCATTTGGAGTTGTTTTTATGAGGTTAAGTTGCATTGGAGAGATAGGGAGAATAATTGGTTAAACTTGTCATTAAATATCTTACTTTTGCAATAGTTCGTTAGTTTGTATTTTTATTCCGTGCATAACAACAATAAAAAACACTTTGTAAACACATATGAAATAATTACTAGGTAAAATATGACGTATAAACTTCCGAAATCAGCTGAAACGCCACTGCATATATATAATGAAGATTTGTTGAATAAGAACGACCAAAAATATACCTAATAAACTATTCGGCGATGTACAATCTTACGTATATGTATATCGTATACTTGAGTGTGGTGGGTGAATTTAGATGATATGAATACACATCGTCAAAAGAAATGTTTATAGTCGAATACCCACGAGAATCAAAATGTGTTTTACAGCGTTAGTACAGAAGCAATGTAACAAAGCGTTTTTTTGTTATGTAGGCTTGCAATTGTATAGACTAAAACTTAACATAGTCAAAAGCTTACAGACTTCTTAAGCAAATTTGCATTACCAGCAATAATGTCTATCCGTCGTGCTTAAGTGCGTTTTTGCGTTTCCGATCGGCCAGGACCTTGTCGCTCATGGACCTCAGGTCGTACGCGAGCCCCCATTTTGCCATCAAATCAATGAACATTGTGGTTGGGTTGAAAGGCATCCCGAACTCGCTGGTTCGGTAGTCGTGGGGGAAGACGTGGTGGTAGTTGTGGTAGCCTTCGCCTGTGGGGGTGGGGGTTAGGATATGATTAGGATATTTATGTTTATCCCCGTGAATGTGAAAACAAAGGGGGTTAACAAACGGGCAATCGTCAGATCACCTCGCGCCCATCGTCGAGTTACCGAAGATATTGCAGTGTGTTATGTATGGTTCACACGTTTCTTCAATTTGGTAGAACCCATTATGGATTATGTGGAAGAGACGGGAGATTGGTTATATGGGTAAATGGGGTTAAACTATGGGGGATTATGTATGGAGTTGAATTAACCACATATTTTTTTTGACCGAAACAAGTTTCGAACCCATTATGGGCTCGTCACCAGGACCGTTTTTTTGTATAAGAGTCGGTATATGTATCGGTCGCGTTAACCATTTGGCCACATGACCGTACAGAATTAACCACAAATGCTATAGCACGTACAATCGATAAATTACCTTCTGCCCCCAGCCGGTTACCACAGCTATCGCAGTTGATATATAGATATGTTTGATAGATTTCATGTTTTGACATATCCATATGAGTTTACCGAATCCTGGCAAGAGTCGATGGGAGCATACATAAACTTTCGTAAAAGCGCACAGAAAGTGGTCATAGTAAAGATTAAACCCACTTGTAGTAATAATTGCGGCCCGGAATGTTGGCATGTGTTCATCCACTATTTCATAGACAACATTAAACACTTGTCCGACTGGTTAGTCTGGCGGTTAAGTGCATCGCCTTTCAATAGAAAGGTTGCAGGTGCGAAACTGGTCACTAGCTAGTCGGTTGTGGCCTTTCTTGGGCAAGGCACTTTACGGACATTGCTTGAACCCAGCGGATTAATGGTTTCTTTCAACATGAATGAACGTGTCTATCTTACACAACAAACACACTGCAATAGCTCCGATAACACGACGATGGTCGCAAGGTGATCTGACGATTGTTCGTGTGTTAACCCCCTTGGTTTTTCCATTCACGGGGATAAATATGATTATCCTTTCCGATTCTATCCTACTTTTGTTCCCCGACAATATCTGCAATTGGCAAACCAATCAACCTACCAATTGCCAGGACAGCTGTGATCTTGTTATCTGCCGGCCCTATATCTTTATCATACGGTCTGTTGCCCCATATATGTGCCACACTGTTAACCATTGATATCGAATTCAGAAGAAAACAATATCTCGCCATGCAGATGAAGAATGATGAGCTAAGAGCCTCGCCCCAGCAAACGACTGGAACCGCTGGAACAAAAAAAAAACGATTTTTACCTGGCCATGGTTTGAAGCCATTAGATTCTGATATTTATGTTTATTTCCGCGAATGGGAAAACGCAAGGGACGTTAACATACTAGTATTCGTCAGATTAATAATGATCGTTAGATCACCTCAGATTAATAATAACCGTCAGATTAATAATAATTGTAAGATCAATAGCAATCGTAAGATCACCTCGCGTCCACCGTCGGGTTACTTCAGCTATTGTCGTGTGTTGTGTATGGGTTCCATTAATTTTGTAGAACCCACCATTAAACAAGGTTCATGCAATACACGTTAAGTGCCTTGCCCAATGACAAACCCGACTAGCTAGCCACCAGTTTTAAACCGTTGAAAAGGCGACGCAATAAACGATCAAGCTAACCAGTTTCGAATCTGCAACCTTTCGGCTGGAGGCGCCGCACTAAACCCCCATAGACGAAACGTTCCGACTCCACTCAGTTCGGCATTGTCCACAAAGTGCCTTGCCAAAGGACACAACTAGCTAGAAATAAGTGCTTGACACGAACATGAAATCAATCAGTTTCGTTGAACATTCGAACGTACAAATCATCAGTTTGGCCCTATTGTTAGCTCAGTCGGTTGATTGGCGGCCATTAGCCAAAAGAAAGTTAAATCAGCTGAAGTCGCTAGCTGGTGGTATGTGTTCCTGGTCAAGGAACCAAGAATTTTACTGAGCTAGATTTTGAACCCTTGACCGAGCTAGGTTTTGAACATGTATCGGTCTCGTTATACATTTGGCAACACGACCGTTATTATGCAAGGCACTTTTATTAGTAGACGTTGCCCGAACCAAGTGATTTAAAGAAAAGAAAACAAAACTACCAATTCGTTCATCGCATTGTGGGTACGCAGTAATCTGACTATTACACGTACTAAACTACCCATGTGTTGTCATTTTCTATCGTTCTTACCTACTGGGAACACCAAGCCAATCAGAAGAGCCAGCACCGGGTAGTGTCTGTAATAAAGAGAATTATGCGTCACAAAGGTAAATAACAGAATATATTAAATTAAAGCAAAATACATTTTAGCATTGGCCGATATTGGCTGACAATACATTCACCCGTAAAAATCGGGTCGTTTGAGATACTGTTATAAGCTATTAGGGTATGTGAATGCGAATAGCTGTGTATTGTTATTTTGTACTATAATCTGTGTGACGTATTTATTATTGTTGTTTTTTGCATAAGTGAAACAAACAGAATCGGTTAAAATAGCCCTTTAAGTGCAAAAGGTTATCGACACCTAGTTTAGGTTATGCAAAGGCATATGGTTGTTTATTTGCAACTACGTAGGGCTGTTCAGCGCATGTAATAACGGAAGTGGCATATTTTACGCCGTCAAATGACTCAAACACATGCTTGACCAAAAAATGTATCTGAGATTGTTTACGTTACTTACTTGATCTGATTACCCCGACTTCTTTTTAAATACTACGATTTTTGAATAGGAATTTTTTATATAAAAGTATGTGAATCGGTCGCATTAACACTACATTGGGTAAAGCTAAAATGTCGGTAAGTAGAACGTTGGGATGTACACCACATTAAAGGCTATTTGTCATTTCTCTCATTTTCCCCTTCCTGTTTTCCTTCTTTCTCATTTCCCCCGTGCTAGATATGCCTTATGTCCAGCTAAGGATTGGTACAGTACCAAATAAACATACATGTGCTGGAAAACCTATATATGTTTAATACAGTACTACATAAACATACCTATGCTGGAATACCTATCTATTTTTAATACAGTACTACATAAACATACCTATGCTTCAATACCTATCAATGCTTAATGGAGTACTCGGCCTACGTATACCTTACCTATGTTGGAATGCTACGACCTTATCTTCCAACAGATCGCTGATATCCATAACTTTTCGCTTCTCGTCGACTAAGGGATGTTCCTTCGTGATCAGCCATCCGATGTGGCTGAAGAAGAATCCTCGCGCGGCGTTGTGTGGGTCGGCATCCGTCTCCGAGTATTTGTGGTGGACGCGGTGGTTAGTTGCCCAATTCACCACACTATTCTGTGGTGATAATTTTGATTCTATTTGTTAGGATAGAATAGGATACTCATGTTTATCCTGTGGGAAAACGTAATAGGCAATCGTCAGATCACCTCGCGTCCACCGTCGGGTTACTTCAGCTATTGTAATGTGTTGTATATAGGTTCTATTAATTTGGTAGAACCCACCATTAAACAAAGTTCAGGCAATGCCCATAAGTGCCGTGCCTAAGGACACAACCGACTAGCTAGCCACCATTGTTGAACCCTTGAAAGGGCGACGCAATAAACCATCAAAGTAATCGGTCGGACAACATATGAAACTGTACGACCTACCTGTAATGCAAGAGTGTGTAGAAACGCGAGGAATATCCGCAGTGGAAGGGTAGCTTTGTACGAACGATGGGACCAGTAGCGATGAACGCCGGCCGTCACTCCAATGCCGGTTGTGATGGCGCAAAGGAATGCTGGTAAAAGAGGACGAAAATGTCGGATTAAGGACTTCGCAGAAAAAATGGTTTAGGGAAGTACTAAAAATTTTGGTTTAGGGAATGATTAAAAAATAAAAATTTAGGGAATTCCTACAAAATGTAAGTTTAAGGAATTTCGTTGTCGGTTTAAATGTCGGTTTCAGAATTTCTAAAAAAAATAACGGTGTCAGATATCTCGATCCAGTATTTATTCATTTGCTTATATATATTCTTGATGTCTATGTTAAACCAGCATAAATTGCATCATAAAAGATATTCGTAATAATGTAGTGTATGTTGCAATCGTCTATACTAGACCGCATGGCATAAATTTCTTTCTTTCCGAATTAGTTACCGTAGAGATTGCAGTGTACAATTATTTTCCGATACCGTTTTTTCCCGTAGAGCTTAAGCCAAAGTTTGGTGAGTGTGTAATACTTATGATTTATATATAGACTCGTAAGTTTACTGATTTGGTTCTTTTATTTACCGCAGAAAACCGTATCAACCACCGTTTCGTATCACCCGCGACACCGTATCTTATCTACCAGCGTACTGTATCGTCATAACCCCAACATTTCTAAGTAACATTTACATTATTTAAGGCGCACTTGTAGGACAGTTTAAGGAAATTTGAGAACTAATGTGGTCGTAACAAGCCTGGAGCGAGCGTAATCAAATGCGTAATACTAAAAGTAATAACAATTATTAAACATATTGTAATCTCCAGGAGAAAAATTATGATGCATATGTTGTTATGACGGCTAAACTGACTTGTTCACACGAGTAAGGCGTAATATGTATACACCAAGAAAGAAAACACGGATATAAACAAACCAGTAAATTATTACATGCTTGCTTACACAGCGAAATGTGAAATATTTAAACAGTAGCTCAATTGATTCATTATTTTTTAAATCTCTTCCTTTCATAAGCAACAATGATTTGACCCTATTGTTAGATAAGTTGATTGGCGGCCATTAGCGAAAATTATGTTAAATCAGCCGAAGTCGCTTGCCAGTGGATAGCGATTTTTAGTCAGGGAAAACTGACCAAACACGTCTTTAAAAAAATGATATAATTTAATAAATATAGCGGACGCGGCCGCCAAACCTATAAGAGAAAGAACAATAACGAACTAACAAAATCTAGCTAGGTTTTGAACCTTTGATTGGCTCGTCACCGATACGGCTTTGTTGTAGAATTGGTATATGTATCGGTCGCATATTATGTATTATATGAAGCGTGATTTTTGTAATGTGGATTGCTTAAAAACAGGTCTATACGGGAGTGTACGTGGTTTCCGATTACTGACTGTTATGTGATGCATTTAAAACGTGACGGAGGTTACCGGTTTATTACTTGGCTGGCTAATCAGATTTTTGTATGTTAAACCAAATCCTTTATAATACGCAGCTGTAAAGGGAATCGGTGACTAACTTTAGCCCGGTAACCTGTAGTCCCAGGTCAACTAAGAACACATCCACAGATAACAATTTTGAGATTTACGTTTGGTCCACTTCCTTTTTTTAACCTTTCCTTTTTTAACTTATGTTTGGTCCATTTCTATTTAACGATATTTCGTCAAGCAAATAGGGCAACACTGAATAAAGGGAAGGATGGAAGCTGGTTTTTAGGACCATAGAAACTATTTCTAACCCTGGTCTTACTAATCGCAAACCAAGAAAAAACTCTTACCCCAACTCCAACCCTAACATTTACGCCCTTATCTTCATTTTACTGTGCAGTTCCCTCCTTGAATAGTTTCCTCATTCACACTTATTAGTTTTACCGACAAGCATGGCTTTACAGGTGCCCACTCTACCTTTAATATATTCAGCGCCGGCTCTAGTTCTTTGGTCAAACCTGTCCGACGTTATCCTTATGTTACCCCAACGTTATTTCTGCTTTAACCACAGATTCAATGTCTCCGAGTGTAACCTGATACCACGCCAACGTTATTTCTGCCTTTACCAACGGCCCATCGTCGCCGACTTTTACCTAAGATCACGCCACCGTTTTTGTGTTATATCGGACATTATATTGATGCTGACCCTAGCACAACTTCCTCCTAAAGTTTTTTTTCACTGTAACTAACATTGTCTAACACGATCTCAAATACACGACGTTTCCGATGTAGTGCCAACGTAAGCCTATATTTCGCACTAGTACTGCAAAAAAAAACATTTTTTAAAATGCAAATATAAGAGTACTGTACTACCTTATATAAATACATACCCGTTTATGTTATTTACCTATATATTTTAATTCGTATAGCACTTCTTTTATCGCCGATTAGTTCCTCTATTGCCGTTAAATTAACACTTGGCCAACGAAAAGCCAACCGAGACTATAGCTATATGGGTAGGCTATGTATCTAAGCTTGAACTTTAGGGTACTATTTTCCTAACCGTCTATATTGTTGCCATGACGGACTCATAGTTGCCCATACAATATATGGGTATTATACACTTGTACACAGTACAAGGTCAGTGGCGCATATCGTAGTGTACAAAGTACCTTACACTTTCACAAAAATAAGTAAACTAGGCAAAAATACACAAAACTTACCCCAAATCAGAGTCAAACCTTTAACTTGAAACATAATAAAGAAGCCGTACAATCCACTGCCCACTACCAAACATAGTGCAGCCAGATTATCCCATTTATATTCAGTATTTCTCAATAAGGCAGCAACTCCCATTATAACGTGCTGTTTAGTCTGGTGCATAACCAACTGAGCGCAGAGTTGATGTTTTGCGTTCGTACCGGATGCTCGAGTATTGTGTGACAATCACTGCAGTTTGCAGCACGCTTCCGCCCTCTGTTGTGCTAAATGCGTATTTTTTTGCCATAGCGCTTGACATGTTTCAATTTGAACATATTTGGTCAGTGTTCGCGTTAAAGCTTTAGTCCAAGCTTGCGTGTACCGCATAGGGTAAGTTCAAAGTTTACCCGACAAAATTTTGTGTTTTACAAATAGTGGTGGTTACACATGGTTGACACTCGCTAGTTTAAACTGAAATTCTCTGACCAGCTTTTTACAAATGGTAATATTGTATTAAATTGGAATTTATTTTAAATTATGGAGAATTTTCCATGCACACTGGGATATTTTAAAACATTTTAAGTTTTATTTTAGACGTTTTCCACGTGGTAATAAGTGCACATATGCATTTGGATTTAAAAATCGGTGAAAAACACAAAATTGATTCCGAACCAATAATTTGCTTTAAGATTTTGTTTTGAACATAAAAACCAAATCTAATTTCTGGCGAACATATGTTTGTTAATTAGGATTATAGCACGGGAGAATTTATTTTTCTTCGGGTCGTTTTTTGATCCATGCTGCAATATTTGGCCGTTGCTTGAAACTGTCGTTCATTTTCGTCACCAATTGAAGCGAATCCAGCGTTTTCCCGGGAAACCATTGCATTGAGAGCTCGATGATGGCGCATACTACAACATCGCCCACTGAGAGTTTCTGGGGATATCAGAGTGTTTGGATGGAGCGCTGAATTAATCATACTTGCATCCCAAGTGTATATGGTACTTCTGACTTCAAGATTGGTACGCAAAATTAGGATTGAATATTCATGTTTATCCCCGTTAATGGGAAAACCAAGGAGGTTAACACACGGGCACTCGTCAGATCACATCGCGCCCATCGTCAGGTTACCAGAGATATTGCAGTGTGTTGTATATGATAGACACGTCCCTTCAATTTGGTAGAACCTATTAATCCGACGGGTTCAGGCAATGTGCGTAAAGTGCCTTGCCCAAGGACACAACCGACTAGCTAGCGACCAGTTTCGCACCCGCAATCTTTCGATTAAAAGGCGACTCACTTAACCGCTAGACCAACCGGCCGGTTCAAGGAAAACAACCAACTGGCTAGCAACCAGTATGGAAGCAGCAACCGTTCGACAGAAAGGCGACGCACTAAACCACCAGACTAACCGGACAAACTAATCATCCTTACCTCCCCAAGCAAATATGGTCCTCCTGATTTACAGATTTGTTCGTTCAGTTTGGTGAATACTGGCAAAAGATGATCGTTCCAGGTAGCCTCTAGAAGCTCCGCCTGTAAATGGTGAATTAGGGTCAGCATATTTAGTTAACCCCGGGGAATGCAAGATAAGTTTAAGTTATAGAAAATCTAGGTGTATGGGTGAAAGGAACCAAAACCTTTTTTGCCTCGTCTTTCTCCGCGAATGGATATTGCATGGCGGCCTCGATGACCACTTCAATCCACATGTCAATAATTGCTGCCTCCATGTCCGAACTTCCCATCAGGTTGAAAGATCGACCGAGGTATCGGATCAACGCTCTGCTGTGAGCTATCGGCTGGCCATCAACATACAACACTGGCATCTTTCCGAATGGCATTTCTGAGGGTAACAAGGGGTTTATGATTGTCCCGGGTAATTAGGCTTTTATATGTGTTCTAGGGTAATTAGGGGTTTATGGTATTCGGGGTAAATAGGGGTTTATGTGTATCCTAAGGTAATTAGGAGTTTATATGTGTGTCCTGGATTAATTAGGGGTTTATATGTGTTCTAGGGTAATTATCGGTTTATGGGGTAATAAGGGGTTAATATGTGTTCTGGGGTAATTAGGGGTTAATGTATGTCATGGGTTAATTAGGGGTTTATGTGTGTCCTGAGTAAGTATGGCTTTATGTGTGTATGTGGGGTAATTAATGGTGTATTTGTGGTAATTAGGGGTTTATGTTGTTTCGTGGACGATTGGGGTTGTTAGTTTATAATAAACCATTGAAAGAGTCAAATTTCCACCTGATTTTCTTGCCGGCCAATCTGCTTGCTCAATACGTTCGTCGGTATATTCGACACCAGCTTCAGCGAAAACTAGTCTCGCCATTTCGCCCAATCCCTTTGTATTAAAGTAACACAATTTGTATGTCGGCATTTTGTCAGCTATTTCTGTGGTGTATTATTAAGGTGGCAACGGCTGTAATAAACACGTCCTCATTAAATATTTGAACTGCTCGTTTGATTACTTAATAGTATGGATGTCAAACACGTCACAGGAAACGACAGGATATTCATGTTAATCTTCTTGAATGGGAAAGCGCAAGGTGGTTTAACACACAGGCAATCGTCAGATCACCTCGCGCCCACCGTCGGGATACCGGAGCTATTGCAATGTGTGTATCATACAGACGTTTCTACAATTTGGTAGAACCCATTATTCCACAAGTTTAAGGCAATAAGTAAAGACACAACCAAATAGCTTATGAGCAGTTTGAACCAGCAACCCTTCGGGTAAAATATACATAATAACCCACCAAGCTAATCGGGGGGAAATATTGTGAACTATGATTAATGTACTTAAGTAATCCTGGTGTCGAAATCTTGTTTTTAATTGTTTAGATAAACTTGTGCAGTGGCGTATCTTGTGCTAACTAAACACATGGTTGGTTGAAGGCTTGGTCTGCCCTTCGGTAACTTGCAAGCTGCTCAGTAAATTACTTACAATCTTGCTCATTTAAAGAACGCTTACTATATTTTATGAAGTACACGACGTAAACTATACTGTTTCCATTCTACACAGGCGTTTTAACATTTTTACGTTTAATTTATTTTAAATAACTGCATTTACTCTTACCAAGCGAAATGCACGTGTATGGCGTGCTTGCATTAGGTTAATGGTGCGCATGTCATAACTAATTGTTGCTTCGAGCTTTAACCCAGCTTTTTTTGCTACACACGTAAAAAGCGGTTTTCCAAACTGGTATAATCCGGATCCATACCGGAGTGCGAATAATTACTTGTGTTGCAATGGTGTGTTTTGTACCTGCATGTGCATACAGTCATGACAATCCCGTATGAATTCTTTGCTACCAACTGCGTTAATACATTGATATCGCACGAACGCCAACAATGAAGCAATATGGCGAACCTTGCAACGCCTCGGTTGTCAAACAAAGTCGAAATACGTGACGTCATAATAGGCTTTCGCGTTTTCACTGTGACACAATAATTAAACATCTCATGGTCGAACTATGTTTCCTTTCTTCGCAGTTTATTGTTAAACTAACTGTGAACTTTCTGATAAATATACACAGTTTATTATTTTGCTTTACATTGCACATTATGTTCGTTCTCACGTTCGTTCTAACTGAGTGGAACCTTTTGTAAGTTCGGTTACTTCAAAATCTGCTGTGTCATTCACCATTCGCTACGGTTGACCGGTTCAACCAATATTTGCCGACAAACCTTGTCCGGCGTCACCGAGAATCAGAGATTATCAGTTTAAACGTCAAGAGAAGGGAATTATCAATATTCATAGTAAACATTGTCCTGCATGCAAACAAGCTTTGATGAAAACATAACAGCTTCCAGTCATTCACGAAACCAAGACCGTACAACAACATAAGTTTTGCACCAAATTCCCACACAGCATCTTTCAATACATCAAGATAAAGTGAAGCATACGCATATAATATCACCTTTAAATGCTTATCAACCATGTGTATAGTTACCATAAATGTTAAAAGGCTACGTTAAGATCAACCACACCTGAACCAAATTGAACTTGTAAATGGAGCAATAGGAATTATGACTTTTTCGAGATTTTTATCTTTTCTCTCAGCAACAGGATCTTTAAGAAGAATGAATAAAATTCGAATACAATGTAACCTCAGACCGTACTAGGGAACCAATTGCGATTAAAGAATATTTCCACGGACTTTTTCTAACTGGGGAGTTTTAATTGTCATGTATGTATTTTGTAGAATGTAAAATTCCGCCAATTGTTTCTTCAAGGTATTTTAGCAACCAGTAAAACTACAGCAGGATACGCCCACTTACCATTCACTACGTCCAAATTATGACCGCCAAAAAGGCTATACAGTTTAACACACGTATAATAAAAAAAGGCGAGAACACGTGAAAACACTAATTAATTCACGCTTAAATTGACAAACACGGCGGTTCCCGATAACCAGCCACAAAAAACACAATGTAGTTTTTTAACAAATGATTCAATATCAAAGACGGCAATTTTTTTTTCATAAACCGCAGATGTTGTGGTGCATTCATATTGTACCCCGCCATTTGTTTGAATACTTTTTTACCCGTTTAAAATACACCGCCTGTGTTTTGCGTGACGCGTTCATTGGTAATTACCTGGTCACGATGGTGAAAAAGCATTCGGCACTGTGTACATTTGTATGTTTATGACAGCGCGGGCAGCGATTTACTAAGGCAGAAGTGATTCCAGGTTGTAAGTAATGAAATTATCGGTCTGTTGTGATTTGGCATGTCACCAAAAGGCGCGGACAAGTCTGCTTTCAACCAAACAAACATTGGGGAATCACCACCATTGTTACTCAGCAAAACACTTGTTTAACTACCATGACTAAGATATGTCCACTTATCACATTCTGCCGCGCATAGATTTCTATTAATTGGTTACAGGTCATCTATATTCATTTTTTATTAGTGTCTATACAATGGACATTTATACATAAAGATTGAAATATGTTTCCACGTGTTCCAAATCTTCTATGTCATTACTTACCTGGAATCACTTCTGCCTTATTAAAACGCTGCCCGCCACACAAGGTTCGTCGGCAAATATTGATTGAACCGGTCAATCGTAGCGAATGGTGAATGACACAGCACATTTTGAAGTAACCGAACTTACAAAGATTTTACTCATTTAGAACGAACGTGTGAACGAACATGATGTGCAATGTAAAGCAGAATAATGAACTGTGTATATTGATCAGAAAGTTTACAGTTAGTTTAACAATAAACTGCGAAGAAAGGAAGCATAGTTCGACGATGAGATGTTTAATTATTGTGTCACAGTGAAAACGCGAAAGCCTATTATGACGTCACGTATTTCAACTTTGTTAACACACAGGGCGTCGTGCGCCATATAATACTTTATTCCTGCATATTGTTGGCGATTGTGTCTTTAGTTTAGTTTATTTTTTGTTTCCAAGATGAAAACACAAAGTGGGACTATTGGTAAAAATTTGGAAAACGGGAAAAACGTCAAAACGACAGTCGTTAGAACACGTCTAAAAAAAGGAATAGACTATTAAAATTCGGTATAATTTGTGGGTATAATTTGAAAATTTGAAACCCAAATTGTGATATCAATGTATTAAAGCAGTTTGTAGCGAGGTATTATACAGGATTGTCATGTCTGTATGCAGGTACAAAACACACCATTGCAACACAAGTAATCAATCGCACTTCGGTATGGGACGCACGATTATACTTGTTTGGAAAACCGTTTTTACGTACGTAGCAAAAAAGCGGGTTTAAAGCTCGAAGCCACAATTATTTGTTATGGCATGCGCACCATTAACCTAATGCAAGCACGGCACACATGTGCATTTTGCTTGGTAAAAGTTTGTAGAATAGCAACGGTTTAGTTTACGTCGTGTATGCTATAAAATATAGTAAGCGTACTATGAATAAGCAATATAGTAAGTAATTCACTATAAGCAGCTTGCAAGTGACCGTAGGGCCGACCAAGCCATGGTCACAAGCTATTCGGTTGTGTCGTTTTGCTTGAATCTAGTGGAATAATGGGTTCTACCAAATTATAGGAACGTCTGAATGATACACAACACATTGCAATAGCTCCGGTAACCCGACGGTGGGCGCAAGGTGATCTGATGATTGCCCGCTTGTTAACCCCCTTGGTTTTCCCATTCAAGAGGATTAACACAAATATCCTGTCGTTTCTTGGAATGTGTTTGACATCCATGCTATTAAGTAATCAAACAAGCAGTTCAAATATTTAATGAGGACGTGTTTATTACAGCTATTGCAACTTTAATAATACACCACAGAAATAGCTGACACTATGCCGACATACAAATTGTGTTACTTTAATACAAAGGGATTGGGCGAAATGGCGAGATTAGTTTTCGCAGAAGCCGGCGTCGAATATACCGACGAACGGATTGAGCAAGCAGATTGGCCGGCAAGAAAATCAGGTGGAAATTTGACTCTTTCAATGGTTTATTATAAACTAATAACCCCAATCTTCCACGAAACACTATAAACCCCTAAATTACCCCAACATACACACATAAAGCCATACTTACTCAGGACACACATAAACCCCTAATTACCCCAACATACACGCACATAAGGCCGTACGTAAACATGACACACCTAAAAGAATAACGGCACTACACGCATATAAACCAATAACTACCCCACATACACCCATTAACCCCTAATTACCCCATTACACACATAAACCCGTAATTACCCGTAGACAATCATAAACCCTTAATTACGGCAGGTATGCCATTTGGACAGATACCTGTGTTGTATGTTGATGGTCAGCCGATAGCTCACAGCAGAGCGTTGATCAGATACCTCGGTCGATCTTTCAACCTGATGGGAAGTTCGGACATGGAGGCAGCAATTATTGACATGTGGATTGAAGTGGTCATCGAAGCCGCCATGCAATATCCATTCGCGGAGAAAGACGAGGCAAAAAAGGTTTTGGTCCCCGATCACCCATACACCTAGATTTTCTATAACTTAAACTTATCTTGCATTCCCCGGGGTTAACTAAATATGCTGACCCTAATTCACCATTTACAGGCGGAGCTTGTAGAGGCTACCTGGAACGATCATCTTTTGCCAAAACTTACCAAACTGAATGATCAAATCTCAAAATCAAGAGGACCATACATACTTGGGGAGGTAAGGTTGATTAGTTTTGCATACCAAATCTCAAAAGGAGGGTGCCATATATAGTTAGGACGGTAGGGATAATTAATTAATCGCGCTCCATTCAAACACTCTGATATCCTTTTCAATTGGAAGGTTGCAGGTACGAAACTGGCCGCTAGCTAGTCGGTTATGTCCTTGGACAAGGCACTTTACGGGCATTTCCTGAACCCAGCGGATTAATGGGTTCTACCAAATTGAAGGAACGTGTCTATCATATACAACACACTGCAATAGCTCCGATAACCCGACGATGGGCGCGAGGTGATCTGACGATTGCCGGTGTGTTAACTCACTTGGTTTACCCATGTACGGGGATAAACATGAATATCCTATTCCTATCCACAGAAACTCTCTGTGGCTGATGTTGTGATTTTCTCGATACTCGATTACTCAATGTTCCGGTTTCCCGGGAAAACGCTGGATTCGTGTCCCTTGGTGATAAAAATGAACGAAAGTATCAAGCAACGACCAAATATTGCAGCATGGATCAAAAAACGACCCGAAGAAAAATACTTACCCCCGTGTTAATCCTAATCAAGAAATACATGTATTGACCAAAAATAAAACTAATTTTTATGGTGAAAAAACAAACAATTATTTGTTTTCTTTCGGATTTAACTTTGTTTTTTTTTCTCCGTTTTTCAAAATAGAAGTAAGTGCATATATGCACTATTACCACGTATGGAAAACGTGTAAAAAACAGAAAATAATTTAACATATCGCAGTTTACATGGAAAATTCTCTATATTATCATAAACATTCTATTACAATACACTAATGTCATATCGATAAAGAAGCTTGCCTGATAATTACAATTCAAACAAAGGGAGTGTCGACCACATGTTTAACCACCACTATTGTAATACACAATTTGTATGCTATATGTGTATATGCAAGCAGTGTCTCTAATCACATTTGGTGTATTTAATTAATTTAATATAATAATAAACTGTTGTTTTAATTAACCGTATATTAACATAAGCTGCCTGACCTGTAAGTCTTCACATAGTGTCCGCAGGACAGGTAATTAAGTAAGTAATGTGACACCTCGCCTTTCAGTTCAAACGAGAGGAAATTAAAATTTTGCTCTTTATCTATCCTGTCTGTAAATTGCATTATACAGCCTCTTGTTATTCTTACATTTTTGTAAAAGGGGATGAAATTATTAAGCTAATATAATGACTCGTCTGGGACTTTTTAAAGAAAATCGTTGATAAATTTCTCGCACTAATAAACTTTACATACCCTAGTGATTATACCAGTGATTTTCAACCTTTTTGCTGCACTGGAACCCCATGGAAACATTCTACTGACTTGAGGAACCCCTGTGCAATAATTTGATTGTCTTATGTAAAAAAAGCATTTAATAAATTATACAAAAAAACTAATAATACTAATACAAAAAACTAAACCCATCTACACCAATTATCTACAAAATCAAGATAAATCCCGATTTTATTCGTATACCCACAATGCAGCAACTGTTAACAAGGGGTTGTCACTTCGTAGGCTTGCAACTATAAGGATTAAAACATAACACTGTCTTTTTACTTTCAGAACCCGTGTATTCCTTAAGCGTCATTAAAAAGCAACTAATGTCTATTCCTCGTGCTTAAGTGCGTTTTTGCGTTTCCGATCGGCCAAGACTTGGTCGCTCATGGTCCTTAGGTCGTACGCGAGCCCCAATTTTGCCATAAATTCGATGAACATTGCAGTTGTATTGAAAGGCATCCCGAACTCGCTGGAGCGGTAGTCGTGGGGGAAGGTGTGGTGGTAGTTGTGGTAGCCTTCGCCTGTGGATATAGGGGTCAGGACATTGTCGTAATTTCAGCTAAACACCGAGCGCACGCCCGTGTTAGTAATGATTGGTTATCCTCTAGCTTGTTTGACCTTAGTTGGTTATATGTTTTTGTAATGCATTTGCTTTGTGGTTTAAAAGTGGCGCAATAGCTCCGGTAACCCGACGGTGGGCGCGAGATGATTGCTCATCTGTGTGTTAACCTGATTGGTTTTGCCATTCACGGGGATAAACATAAATATCCTATCCTATGGTAAAGAAGAAGCAAAAATAAACTAACTAAACAAATACATAAATGGAAAACCAGTCACTTACCAATTACCACGGCTGTTGTGATCTTGCTATCTGTCGGCCCTATATCTTTAGAATACGGTCTGTTTCCCCATATATGGGCCACACTGTTCACCGTCGATATCAAATTTAAAAGCAAACAATATCTCGCCATACAGATGAAGTATGAAGAGCTAAGAGCCTCGCCCCAGAAGACGACTGGAACCGCTGGAACGAAAGAAACACGAGTTTTACCTGGCTAGTTATCGAATCTATGAATGGTTTCTTATCAAAACCAAATTTGTATAGAAATTGGTAATCGATTGCGTTACCCATTCTCCCACTAGACTACGAAATATAATTTGACCCCACTGTTGACTTGACCCCCAAAGGTTTGCAGATTCAAAACTGGTCACTAGCTACTCAGCTGTGTCCTTGGGCAAGGCACTTATTGCCTGAACCTAGCGTTCTTACCTACTGGGAACACCAAGCCAATCAGAAGAGCCAGCACCGGGTAGTGTCTGTAACAAAGAGAATTATACATCACAAAGGTAAATAACAGAATAATATGAAATAGGAGCAAGATCCATTTTAGAAGTGGCAGAAATTGTCTGACAAAAAATCCCCATTAGCAAACAACGGGCTGTTCAAGGTATGTTCCGTGATTGCCTATCCATTGAATGGAAATTCGTACAGCTGAACGGTTTTGTGGCTAATTGATTAAAGCGACAGATTTATATACATCTCATTAAAGTAAATGATTTTGTGTCTAAATGGTTAAAGCGACAGATTTATATAGATGTCCTTAAATAACGAAATTAGTGACATTACAACCATAATTTACAAACTAAACCAGGGCAAAAAGATGAGTTGGGCTCATAAATGGAAATTGTTTTCACACTTTCGGTGAGCATATTCCCTTTAACTCTTCCCACGTTCCTTCTCGTCTGTCTTTCCCCTTTCACTTACTTTGTAACCTTCCCCTTCTGCTGCATATGCTTTATATCCAGCTTAGAAAAATACGGCATTACATAAACATACCTATGCTGGAAGGCAGCCACCTTATCTTCCAACAGATCGCTGATATTAATCTCCTTTCGCTTCTCGTCGACTAAGGGATGCTCCTTCGTGATCAGCCATCCGATGTGGCTGAAGAAGAATCCTCGCGCGGCGTTGTGTGGGTCGGCATCCGTCTCCGAGTATTTGTGGTGGACGCGGTGGTTAGTTGCCCAACGCACCGCACTATTCTGTGATAATAAATATTGATTGTATTTAGTATAAGTTGGTCGCTGTTATTTTTAAATGTGTGGGGTTGGCTTCTTGTTGTGAGTTGTTGATGGCACTCTGGCAAGGATACAACCAAACGTTCACAACAATATTAACGACGATAATGTGCATTAACTATCCACGAGATCATAGAGTAATGATCAACTCTATGGAAGGGCGTGTTGCAGGATTAACAGGTGCCGGTTCAGTCTTCACCACTGTCATTTTAGGTTCAGCTGTAACCTTTCCAGGCCCAGTCAATATGATTTAATTAGATGGTTTAATAACGCTTTAGTTATGTAGACCACATTGCAATAACTTCGTGAAACCTACTTCGAGGTTAACTGTCCAGCATCTGAGTAGTGACGCCATTCGTGATCCCACATAAAGCTCAGGGAACAGTTTGGCCGATGCTTAACGCGGACGATACATATACCGACTTCTATAAAAACAGTCCTATAGTAACGAGTCCATCTTGTGTTTGAAACTTGGCTCGGTTTAAAAGAAAACCAAAAAATAGACATAGTAGCCTACGGTTTATTAAATAACGAAGCTTACAACATATGCAACAGTACGACCTACCTGTAATGCAAGAGTGTGTAGAAACGCAAGGAATACCCGCAGTGGAAGGGTAGCTTTGTACGAACGATGGGACCAGTAGCGATGGACGCCGGCCGTCACTCCAAAGGCGGATCCGAGGGCGCAAAGGAATGCTGGTAAAAGAGAAATATTTTAATGGATTAGGGAATTATTAAAAAACGTTGGTTTCGGAAAATACGAAAAAATATTCATTTGGAAACAACTAGAAAATGTCATTTTAAGGAATGTTGCTTTATAGACCGACAGATTAGTCTGGTGGTGTAGTGGGTCGCTTTTCAACCGAATGGTTGCAGGTACGAAACTGAGTGCTAGCTAGTCGGTTGTGTCCTTGGGCAAGGCACTTTACGGACATTGCCTGAACCCAGCAGATTAATGGGTTCTACTAAATTAAAGGAACATGTGAATTCTACACTACACACTGCAATAGCTCTGGTAACCCAACGGTCGGCGCGAGGTGATCTGACGATTGCCCTGTGTTTAACCCCCTTGGTTTTCCCACTCACGGAGATAAACATGAATATTCTAAATATTCTGGATTGCTTACACACATGCTTGCTTATACAGTGAGGCGTAAAATATTTGAACAGCTAACGTAGGTCAACCGTGTCAAGTTTTAATATTTCGTTTTTTCATGAAGAACGTATTTTATATAAAGCTTGAGTTTTTGTAATGTGGATTGCCTGACAATCGGTCTACGACACCGAAGTGGAGATGGTCGCCGATTACCGTTCAATGTTAAAACGTGACGCATTTAAAACGTGACGGCAGTTACCGGTTTATTATTTGGTTGGCTAATCAGATTTTTGTATGTTAAATCTAGTCATTTGTAATACGCAGCTGAATAAGGAACCAATAATTAACGTTACCCCGGCGATATGGTGCCTATGTTAAGTAAGAATACGGTATTCCCAGATAGTAAATTTGGGTCTAACGTACGGCCCATTACACTTTTTTTATTTGCACAACATTTCGAGTTAATGTCAGGCAAGTGAGGCAACACTAAATCGAGAGAAAGGGGAAAAATGCTTAGTAAAGTTATGAAAACTAATTCTAACCCTACCCTTAACACTAATCCCAAACCCAGGACATCTTGGATCCCAACATTACACATACGCCCTAATATTCATTTTAGTGAGCAGTTACCCTCGTTCCCATTTTTCAGTTTTCCCAGGCAAGGGTGACCTTTTCCACCTCTCATTACTTTGTGTCTAAGCTTGGACTTAACGGTACTATTTCGTTCACCGACTGTATTGCTACTAGGATAGATTTGTAGTTGCCCATACAATATATGGGTATTAAACACTTGTAGCCTACAAGGTGGGGCGACGCATATCGAGCAATATATATTGGGTACAATATACCTGACACTTTTACAACCGACAAAAATAATTGCACAATGCCAAAATACACAAAACTTACCCCAAATCAGAGTCAAACCTTTAACTTGAAACATAATAAAGAAGCCGTACAATCCACTGCCGACTACCAAACATAGTGCAGTCAGATTATCCCATTTATAGTCAGCATTTATCAACACATTAATAACTCCCATTATAACTTTCTGTCTAGTCATGTACAAAACCAACTGATCGAGTGCGAAATTGGTGTTTTGCGTTCGGCTTTTGCCGGAAGCCTATAATGTGAAATTTGATGCAGTTTGCAGCCCGCTTCCGTGCTTGTCGGTTACAAGCCTCCAAAAGTCAGATGAAGACAATAACGCAAACAAAAAAAAATAAGTGTAGGATTACTGCTACCAAAAATGACTGTACAACGAAAAGTAATTTTATTTAAAAACAAAATCAAAAATGGAAATTTTAAAACACCTTAAATAATTAAAACTTTTCTATAAAAATAAACGATTTAGGGAATTCCCCCTAGATTTCCTTGCAACAACGCATCCCATAGCAACCTATTCATTTTTTGTTTTAGTTATAGCTTGTCTAAAAAGGTGATAAAATTATACATACCAGTATAGAAAATATTAGTTTAGTAGTTGTTATTAAAAATAAAAACGTTGTAAAAACGTCAATGATGAAACGAAATTATTAAACATGCGTGGTAACGTGACAGTCAAACCTAAAAAACTAAGTTTAATTCTGGAACAAAAGCTGAATGGAAAATAAGGTTAATGAATTAATATTAAAACTCATTTAATTATTTCATTGATATATTGATTTAAATATCCTAATTTTAATCCCGTGTTATAACGATTGTTTGTTTGCTGTGTTTTTCTGTGTCATGCTCTGTTTTTATTTGCTGTTGTTTCATTTGCACAAACGCAAAACACAAACACAGGGCCAACATTTTATAAAGTAAGCAATGGTAAACAAATAATGGTATTTTCTTAATATATTTAATTAAAATTATAAAGTATGTAAAATAAAAGTAAATACCACACTTCACTTGACAAAAGTCAAGCTTATTGCGGGGCAATACTAAAAGGAGGGAAACTTCCTATCAAAACTATAGAAGTTAATTTTAACCTTTCCCTAAACACTACCCAGAACTAACCCTAACTCTATCTCCATGTTTAAAACTAATCCTAATGCCTTAATATTCATTGTAGAGTACAGTTTCCCTCCTTCCCTCCTTCCCGCTTTCCCTCCTTTTAGTTTTCCCACTCATTGTGTAGGGGAATGTAATGGGCAACACTAAAAGGAGGGAAGGAGGGAAACTGCTTCAACTCCATTAAAATAACGTTATTGGCCTAATATTCATTTTAGTGTGCAGTTTCCCCTCCTTCCCTCTTTCCCTCCTTTTAGTTTTCCCTGATGCAAAGGATTTTCCTTATACCTTTAAAGATAAACAAAAATGAATGGTGAGACAAGATACCCATATGTTTACCACCATATTGGGAAAAAAATGGGTGATATCACGTATGGGTAATTGTCAAATTATCTTGTGAATATAGAAAGTTGTTAGAGCTATTGCAGTGTGTTGTGTTTGACAAAAATCTTTCTTTTGTAACTCATTAATTAACTGTGTTAAATTAGTTAAGGCCTGGATTTGGTCCCACCTTTTTTGATAGTCCAACTTGCTAACTATTTATTTGTATGAGAAGCATTGTAAAGTCACAACCGAAAACTTTATCATGGCACTTGAAAAATATCCTATTTAATCCTTTGGCAGCAAAAAAATTGGTTTACAGATTGTACCCTGTATATATTATATTTGGATTGCCATTTATCATATACCTAGGTGTACAGCTAACTGCTTGGTAGACCTGGTAACGAAAGGGGATGGGGTAAAAATAATGAAGGCTATATCTTACATCTTCCAATTGATTTGTAAATACATCTGTTGGCTAATTTTAATTATAAGGTTAAACTTAATTGATTTCTATTAAAGATTAAAAGTAGTGATGGTAGATAGATTGCTGTACTGTTACCTCAGGGGTGGGCACATTTTAAAATCAGGGGCCATGACCAAAAATAATTTCTATTAAAGATTAATTCAGTAATAATGGTGGATAGATTGCTGTACCGTTAACAAATTATGCGAAACTAACTTTTACATCACACGGAGTAACAAGTTCACCTTCTGTGCGCCGTAACAATGCACATGATGACCTCACAAGTTCATAGAAAGCATAAACTCCAAGACATTTATAAACTGGAGAACATTCCGGATTCTTTGAACCAAGATTGCAAAGTAAAGTTGTCCAATCTCAGCTCGCTGTCATTGCGGAAATCAGAGGTGTTTGAAAATCGATATAAATTTTGTTCATTTACCTTTATTTAGTTTTTTAATTAAAACATTTAGGCCAGTACTTAAGTCATTTAAGCCAGTACTTAAAGTATTTAAGCAGTATTAAAGTTAAGAAAACATGTGCTTTGCAGACTTTTCAGCTACTTATATATTTCCAACTATTAAAATTAACCAAAACATCTTTAAAAATATTTTTTTGTAAAATATTTGTAAAATGTGTCTTTAAAATGTATTTTTATAAAATGCTTTATAGTTCCCAATGATGACATTAGTTTCAACATAGATTTGTTGTTTTTCTATTTATATGAATTTATGTTCGTTTGTGTATAAAGAACTTTAATTCTCCACAGTTAGATATCGGTGCATCTGAACCTGTGACCTTAGACGAGCGACCTTTGACCCCTATTAACGAGAGTATCCGCAGCCCTCCTAAAACATTCGAATCGTTGTCTGCCCAAATAAGGAAACGAATTTATCCGAGAACCAACTGGGACTTTATATCAGAAGATGATCAGCAAAGTTTGGTGGGTCATGGGTTTGACGGGTTTACTCATACTGAGGATAGGATAGGAAATTCATGTTTATCCCTGTTAATGGGAAAACCAAGGGGGTTAACACACGGACAATCGTCAAATCACCTCGCACCCACCGTCGAGTAACCGCAGCTATTTCAGTGTGTTGTGTATGATTCACGCGTTCCTTCAATTTGGTAGAACCCATTAATCTGCTGGGTTTAGACAATGTGCCTTGCCCAAGAACACAACAGACTAGCTAGACTACCTACTCGTCCCTGTGGTTTAAATATTGACAGTTGTTATAACACAGTGGTTGTCTTGGTGGAATAATAACAGTTACAATAACACACAGGCAATACTCATATAACCTTATCTTTACTGGCCGTTGACCGAAGCTATTGTATGGTGTTGTGTATCTGATGACTGATTACTTTAAATTAATGCATTTAAATCTAATAAAAACATCCTTTAAGTGAGTCATTGACGTATAACTGAAGCTAATATGATGTGGTATATAATTGATTTCATTCACTTGAACTTGAATTCATTAGAATTATTATATCAAGGTGCTTTAAGTGATTTTCCCAAACTCCAGGCAGCGATAATACTCGGGGAAGCAGGGGTTGTATGGGCAGCGATGCGTAAACAGGTTCCCGATCCATTTCTCACCGACTGGCAGAATAGAGAACTCCAACGAAGAATTATGGTATTTCTATTTTGTTGATTTCTTATGCTTTTACGATTATCCCATCTTAAAGTATGTTATAACAATTTTTCTCTTACCATTACTCCACGGGTAAAAAATAGAGGGTGTTTATAATACAGCAAGTCAAATTTGTTTCTCACATTGTCAGATATTGCTATTGATATAATTAAATCATAAAAGCAGTGGTTTGAAACCACTTAGTCAACTTCTGTTTAGTCAACATGCATAACTAAACAATTAATAGGTTTGCTGTCATTTTTCGGTTTTAATTTTTTTATAGATTGCTTGTTAATTATAATAAAACCGAAATTAAAATAATCAATCCCACTAACTAGCAAGTGGCCTAGATCCTGTAACCTTTCGGCTGAAAGAATGGACTTACAACCACATGTCTGGCTAGCCTGGCGGTTAAATATGTCGACTTTTAATCGAAAGGTTGCAGGTGCGAAACTGGTCGCTAACTAGTCGGTTGTGTCCTTAGGCAAGGCACTTTACGGACATTGCCTGAACCCAGCAGATTATTCGATTCTACCAAAACAAACGCGCGAGGTGATCTGACAATTGCTCATGTGTAAACCCCTTGGTTTTCTTATTCATGGGGATAAACATGAATATCCTTTCCTATCCTATCTTTACGAAAACTTTTAAAACCAAAAGCCACCTTATCTAAAACCAACTCCATCTTTCTTTAGGTTCACATTGTCACTGTGTGTGAGCAGCTGTTCCTTTATTACTGTGGTCATCTGAAAGTTCTCAACGACCGTGGAGTGTTCAGCGAGGCAGCCAATGTTTCCAGGATCAGGGGACAAATTGCAGTGGATGCTGGGAAATAGTGAGCACAACTATTACTTGAATAGTTTGTGAATTTTATTATTCCAGTCTGGCTGAACTTTTGAATATGAATTTCTGAAATGATATATTTGTTTCTTTCCCATTGATGGGACCAAAAAGGCAGTCGCAACAAAGCTTATTTTTCTAATCATCTCGGGCCAGCAATCGAGTTACTAATCAAGTATGACCGAATGGTTAACGTGTCCGATGCATATACCGAATTATACAAAAACAAATATACCGAATTATATACAAAAACAAAAACGGTCTCAGTAACTAGCCATGTTGGGTTCGAAACGAAGCCTGGTCGAAAAAACACATAAAAAAAACAACAACAAAAAATAATCAAGTTACTATAGCTATTAGAATGTGTTTCGTTTATATAGTTTTCTTTCTATAGTTTCTGTTCAACCAATTAATCCTTCTAAGCAACATTTGCTCAATTAAAAGATACAGCTGACTAGCCAGCTACTTGTTTGATCCAACCTCATTTCGGCCCAACATGCTGCTATTAGTGAACCAGTTGTATACCGTCCGATGTATTAGTCTGGTGGTTTAGTGCGTCGCCTTTCAGCCGAAGGGTTTAAGGTACGAAACCGGTAGTCGTTTTTTTCATTGGGCAAGGCACTTAACAGACATTGCCTGAACCCAGCGGATTAATTGGTTCTACAAAATTGAAGGAACATGTGAATCATACCCAACACACTGCAATAGCTCCGGTAACCCAACAGTTGGCACAAAGTAATCTGACAATTGTCTGTGTGTTAACCCCTTGGTTTTCCCACTCATGAGAATAAACATGAATATCCTATCCTATATAAAACAAAACCCATATTATACTACCATCCCAGTATGAATATACTAGCGATACGACGCCATATTGTCTCCGATATCAAGAAGTCGTTCAAGCACAAACAGCAAGTGACCAAAAGTGACATTGAAACACACGGCCCCACCACCGTAGGTTCAATATTACAGGATTTTTCGTTATTGTCAACTAGCTTTTTTATTTTTTAATTTGTATATAAATTCGTACATGTGTGTCGTCAATTCATTGCAATGATTGAATGTTTTTTTAAAGTCACCTTATATATATCCAACTAACTGTAGTACTGACAAAATGTCCGACAGATTAGTGGAGTGGTTTAGTCGCCTTTTCAGCCAAAAGGCTGAAGGTTCGAAACTGGTCGCTAGCTAGTCAGTATTGTCCTTGGGCAAGCCACTCTACGGAAATTGCCTGAACCCAGCAGAATAATGGGTTCTACTAAATTAAAGGAACATACACAACACACTGCAATACCTCTGCTAACACGACGGTTGGCGTGAGGTGATCTGACGATTGCCTGTGTCTTAACTCCTTGGTTTTCCCATTCACGAAGATAAACATGAATATCCTATCCTATCGTAAAAAGTTTCATTATTTAAAGTTCATATTTATTCATTATCTGAAGTTGGACACAGTTCAATATTCGAAAGTTGATTTCCAGTTCTGTATTTAGAACTTGGATACCAGTTCCTAGCTGTGGCCTACCTGTTGGGAACCACTGGTTTAATGGGTTAAAAAAACCTAAAGCATCTGCATCATAATCTACATCTTGAAATAACCGGACTGTTAACCAACTTTTAATAATGGGTACAAGGTCTGACCATTGCTGGCATTATAACAGACCATGCGTTTTTCCACCTACAGGGTAAACAAGATTCCCAGAATTATATCCTATGACAGCGGTTTCCAAACTTTTTTGTTGGCGGCGGCTTTTGTAAACTTATTAAACCTTGCGGCTCCCTCATAAAGCCAAAATCATCAAACTGCATGTATTGTATTAGATGTTTAAACTCAAATTTAGTAATTAATAGATGTTTAAACTCAAATTTAGTAATTAATAGATGTTTAAACTCAAATTTAGTAATTAATAGATGTTTAAACTTAAATTTAGCAATTAATAGATGTTTAAACTCAAATTTAGTAATTAATAGATGTTTAAACTCAAATTTAGCAATTAATAGATGTTTAAACTTAAATTTTGCAATTAATAGATGTTTAAACTTAAATTTTGCAATTAATAGATGTTTAAACTTAAATTTAGCAATTAATAGATGTTTAAACTCAAATTTAGCAATTAATAGATGTTTAAACTTAAATTTTGCAATTAATAGATGTTTAAACTTAAATTTAGCAATTAATAGATGTTTAATCTCAAATTTAGCAATTAATAGATGTTTAAACTCAAATTTAGCAATTAATAGATGTTTAAACTTAAATTTAGCAATTAATAGATGTTTAAAATCAAATTTAGCAATTAATAGATGTTTAAACTTAAATTTAGCAATTAATAGATGTTTAAAATCAAATTTAGCAATTAATAGATGTTTAAACTTAAATTTAGCAATTAATAGATGTTTAATCTCAAATTTAGCAATTAATAGATGTTTAAACTTAAATTTAGCAATTAATAGATGTTTAAAATCAAATTTAGCAATTAATAGATGTTTAAACTTAAATTTAGCAATTAATAGATGTTTAAAATTAAATTTAGCAATTAATAGATGTTTAAACTTAAATTTAGCAATTAATAGATGTTTAATCTCAAATTTAGCAATTAATAGATGTTTAAACTTAAATTTAGCAATTAATAGATGTTTAAACTCAAATTTAGCAATTAATAGATATTTAAACTCAAATTTAGCAATTAATAGATGTTTAATCTCAAATTTAGCAATTAATAGATGTTTAAACTTAAATTTAGCAATTAATAGATGTTTAAACTCAAATTTAGCAATTAATAGACGTTTAAACTCAAATTTAGCAATTAATAGATGTTTAAACTTAAATTTAGCAATTAATAGATGTTTAAACCTAAATTTAGCAATTAATAGATGTTTAAAATCAAATTTAGCAATTAATAGATGTTTAAACTCAAATTTAGCAATTAATAGATGTTTAAAATCAAATTTAGCAATTAATAGATATTTAAAATCAAATTTAGCAATTAATAGATGTTTAAACTTAAATTTAGCAATTAATAGATATTTAAACTCAAATTTAGCAATTAATAAATGTTTAAACTTAAATTTAGCAATTAATAGATGTTTAAACTCAAATTTAGCAATTAATAGATGTTTAAACTCAAATTTAGCAATTAATAGATGTTTAAACTCAAATTTAGCAATTAATAGATATTTAAACTCAAATTTAGCAATTAATAGATGTTTAAACTCAAATTTAGCAATTAATAGATATTTAAACTCAAATTTAGTAATTAATAGATGTTTAATCTCAAATTTAGCAATTAATAGATATTTAAACTCAAATTTAGTAATTAATAGATGTTTAAACTTAAATTTAGCAATTAATAGATGTTTAAACTCAAATTTAGCAATTAATACATATTTAAACTCAAATTTAGTAATTAATAGATGTTTAATCTCAAATTTGGCAATTAATAGATATTTAAACTCAAATTTAGTAATTAATAGATGTTTAAACTTAAATTTAGCAATTAATAGATGTTTAAACTTAAATTTAGCAATTAATAGATGTTTAAACTCAAATTTAGCAATTAATAGATGTTTAAAATCAAATTTAGCAATTAGTCAGTCATCAATGACACAATAATGGTCTATTGTTACCTCAGCTTCCCAGTAGTCTATCCTTCCGTGCACTCATGCGGAAAAGCCGTCCGAAAGTCGACAAGGAGCATCAGTTTAATATCGGCATAGAAATCAAAGATATGAAGAACCAAATGCCGAAGATTGATTTTCGAGCGGTGAGTTTCGCAGTTTGTTTTTTATTAAAGCGATTATTTAACCCAATAGCTTGTTGGTTTAGTGCAGCGATGTTCAACATTTTACTGTAGTGGGCCGCATTGTCACTTGAAATAATTCAATGGGCCGCAGTCTTATAGTTATATATAATCTGTTGCTTCATATTATACTATCACTGCGCCCCTAAAAGCTGACTGACTGACTGGTACATTTTAATTAGGCTAAGATTTAAAGTTCAACTTCCACTAGGCTACACAAGTACTAAACGCGTGCTTTAATTATTTGAGTCTTATAGATATATATAATCCTGTATTCCTTATGCTCCCATACTAAAGCCTACTATTACCGCGGCCCTAAAAGCTGACTGATACATTTTAATTAGGCTAAGATTTAAAGTTCAAAATACTACTTGGAGTGACAAATGACTAGCGGGCCGCACCAAAATCTCAGGCGGGCCACAGGTTGGACATCCCTGGTTTAGTGTTTCGCCTTTCAGCCGAAGTACCACCCCCAATAAAAATCTTGATTAGTGTTGACCTAATCTGAATTAGTTTGGT
>CH000808.1:255549-270504 GCA_000149265.1 Ciona savignyi | reverse complement strand
TGGAATAAGGTAAAAATGGCAAAAAAACTTTATTTGTGAGTTTTTTTAGAAAAAAGAAACAATAGCTAAAAAGTAGAGTAAGGAAAAAACTTTCATTCTGGGTTTTTCACAAGAAAAAACAATAGTGATACGAAAAAACCTTTTATTAATGGGTATTTTACAAGGAAGAAAACAATAGTGAGAAGTTCAGTAAGGAAAAAGTCTTTCAATGGTGTTTTTCCCACAAGGAAGACTTTTAGGAATTTTGTTTGAACAATGGGGATGGAACACAATCTCAAATTAAAGTTCAAACCTTAAATTAAAGACTACTTGAATTTTCATTGGATGGATGGACAACCAGTAACCAATGTACATGTTTATACATAGAAACGTAAGTAGTTCTATACACACTTTACTTATGTCAGCCATTTGACCAAGGTTTTTATTTATGTCTTTATATTAAAACATCTTAGTTTTAAATGGTTTGTGTTTTTTTAGGTTTGTGCAAATGTATCTAAACTCTGCAATTATTAGGTTTTGCAATATCAAGTGCATGAACATATATATTTTACTATGCCTATTCAAAACATATATTATACCGTGTATGTATTGTACACATTGTATTGTCTGTTTCATACATACAGTATTAATCTGTAAAGTTAAAAAGCAGTAGAAAAAACGTAATGACAGGTAATTACCAAAAGAGGTGGGATAAGTGTTAGGATTGAAAATAAGATAGTTAATTACAAAGAAAGAGTTACATTTCCCTCCTTTAAGCGTTCTAATTCATATTAAAGTTGTAAAGAGTTTTATCTTTAGGCCTTTTTCTATTAAAACTAGAAGAGAAATCTTGAAATCAAATGTGGTTTACAAAAGTTAAAACTCTGTGTAAATCCCAATAGAGATTTCAACTCAATCAAATTTTGAATTTAATTCAAATAGGAAATGATTTAGAACTAATTTGTTTCATATTAAGTGCTCAATGCTCATATGGGAGCCAATAGTGTAAATAATTATAACTAAAATGAAATTTATTACACCAATTGTACAAACAATATATTTTTAGAATTAAATTACTAAGAAAAAAGCTTTTTACTAGGTCTTTAAGCATATTTGTGAGTGTACTAAAACCCTAATTAAAAATTACAGATTCTAGAATAAATCTAGAATCTAAATTGATTTTGATACAGTATATTACAGACATCCCTATTCCTATTTCCATTCTGTATGGGTTTGGTTGGGATTAGTTTTTAAAGTTCATATTTACACTGTTTTCTGCCCTTATAATGTGTAGTATACAGCTAAGCATTAAAGCAGATCTTTTTTGTAATATGCCACAGTCTAATTATAGCCAAGCACCAAAAGTAGCTACTCAGGAACAATTAATATCTTAACGCTCAGCAACAAACAAAACACGTGGGAGGTTATTTGAAACTCCAAGACAAAAGCTATTTAAAGCAACCATTCTATTGACAGAATTTTCCCGGCCAAGCTGTTTGGTGCATAATTTGGTGGACCATTCTTTTTAGGCAAGTATTATTATTACGGCAAATTTAATAAACTTAAACAAAATTGGCTTATTGTAATAGGGGGCACAGGAATGCTGTAATGTCTGTACAATTAGAAATTTTGAAAACAAATATAATCAATGAGATTATATGTGTTGTTTTGTTGATTTTTTTGTTGAATAAAGAGCACAGACTGTATTATTAATGGCTTGTTTAAATCTCCCCAGTGTCTCTGGTAAAACTTACCGAATTTGCCTTTTATCTCACGGAATTTCGATAACCGGGCTTGTGTCTTGGACTTTGTGAAAAAACCCACAAAATAAAAGGCTTTTTGCCTTACTTGCCTAATCATTGTCGTTCTTACCTGATCGGCAAGTGGGGAACCGAAAGTGTAGATGCCAGGCTTCAGCTGCCACTTACAGAAGTCGCCCTGCCATCCTCTGTTGATGGTACCACCACCGATCCCACCAAGGGGAACACCTGGTTAGAATGATTTGATTTGATTTGTTCCTCTATTATTGATGCAAAGATTTAATTGTTGCCTAATGTTTGACATTTTTCTCTATAATTCACAGAGTAAAATTTGAGCTGGAATATGCAACATAGGCAGCATGACAAAGTTGCCAATTAACTCAATAAGGTTGGTAGCGTAAAGTAGGGTTGTCATAGTTTCAAATTGCCATTTTAAGTCACATCACAACATGTTTTAACATCACAACCTATTTAACAAGTTGATGCTCTTTATACCCCATATCTAATAGCAAGTTTACCAGTATGCCGACATCTTTATTTACAAAAGCAATATTTCCAAACAATAGTAATAAAGTTACTATGAAAATAAAGGCATAATAAAATCACTCCCAAATCTGTGGTTTGTACTTACCATAAATAGTTTTTAAGGCATGCTGGTTGAAGAAGTCCATACAAGGACGTTTGTTCTTACTTCGTAGATCCTTGTAATATTTCAAGTATCTGTGTGAAAAGTGGTAATGATATATGGTGTGAGAGTTGTTTTTTACAAACTTTTTTTAAACTGTCTTTGGTTCAGTTTGTAGAATCATTATATGTGACAAGTACAGTCCATTTATTCCCTTTTAACATTCAAGTCAAGTTGGATATTATAACAAAAAGATGAATAATTCATTAACTACAATGATCAGAAGGTATTAATCGATAGAGGTTTGGTGGGGGGTTACTATTCCATCATTGAAGTTTTGGTGAAATTTTCAAATCTAAACTTTCTGCAGGAAGATGCAAAACAATGTTTTCATATTTGTCAGTTATGGTAATCTGGGCATTAGTAGACTTACAATAACAACCAGAGTCATTGAAACAATCTACTCACCTAAATGCAAGCCCAAGAACAGATGGGACCTGGGTAAGAGGGGGAAGAGACCAAGTGGTTAACTTCGTCTTGTATTTGTGACTCAGCGCAATTCTCCAACCATGATTGGGCACTTTGTGGCCCATGGAATTACCTGCAGAAATAAAATGTTAATGAAACTGAATGAAACATCATTTAATTTTTTTTAAATATAAAAACACAGAATATTGCAAAAAAATATGTGGACTTTAGAAGGAATCTTTGAGTCTCTTACTTTAGTGTTAAATGAATAACAAAAGGGGTCGATGTAAGGGGTAGCATATGTTGCAGGCTGCAAGTCGATAATAACAATAATTGAGATACTACTCAGCTATGATATTTAATGAATGTGTATCACAATTTTCTTGCTACAGATACATTATTTTTTTATGAAAACTTTGCAACACCTGCCTAAAAGTGCATAGTTTTTCGTAATAAATAGCGTTAATGCCATCACAAACACATTGTTATGCCGAACCTACAAAGCAACACTTGTTATTGTGATGTAATGATTGCAATAAAACGTAGTCCAATGCCAATAATTATTTATTATTAGGGTTAATAGGTTAATAAGAATGTGTTTATTTATACCATGCTTTGTGCTGCCAGGGTACAACAATACATTTTAATTTATTTAATCTTACTTACAAACTTAACATAACTAAAGTTGTATTATGAAATATAAAGTAACATTCTTTCGTTGTATAATAAAAAGTTAAAAACTGCTAATTACCCAGCCATTCTTGCATAAGATTATTATCTTCATCATCATCAATGTTCTTTAAATCCTTATTTTCCAATCCTTTCCACCATTCTGGTGTGGAAGCCATACAATTCTTTACAAATTACACTTTTAATTTAAAATTAAAAGCTACACAAGGGGCTTAAAACTAAAGAATATTATCGATTTCAATTCAACCAATATCAAACAGTATGATACATAAAATTAAAAGCTACACAAGGGGCTTAAAAATAAAGAATATTATCGATTTCAAATTCAACCAATATCAAACAGTATGATACATGAGACATACATGCTGTCACTTAACTAGGGTGACACATATGACATGCATGCTTTCACTCAATAAGGATGATTAAGCATCATGTACCAGATACGCACATCTCAAACACTGTAGTACTATATCGTGTTGATTATTAATCACTAACTTCTATTATTTAATACATAATATAAGATTATTTCTTCCACATAAGTAAACATAAATCATTCAAAGTGAAATAGGTTGTCCTTAAGTAATCCTTAATTGCTTAATTATTAATCCACATACATTTTATTGTTTTATGCGTTCAGTTAAGATATATTCAATCACGTTAAGAAGACACCAAGACTAGTTTAACATTATGTTTTATAAGTGTCTCTTTCACTTTTAAGTTAGAAAAGTTTTCTTTAAATTAATATATTAATATCAAAGTACTGCCAAGTGCATTTAATGGTGCTTAAAAGGTCTAACAAAAAATTGAATTGAATTATGAATGTTATTATCTCTTAGTGGTTAACTGTTCTTTGTGCATTATACACAATAAAAAAACAAAAACAATATACACACAATAAAAAACAAACAAGGACATGCCATTTATATATATATACGTAAGCAAACAGGGCATAAACTGAAAATCAAATACCACTAAGCACTAACGGCAAAGAAAACAGTGTAACAAAATCTTACGTCTACACTATGTAACCCACATTGTTCTATTTACACTTTGAATACACGACCGACCGTTTCGGTACCGTTATTAATTATTATTGTTTTTTAAGGGACGTTAAAAAGATACCATTATTTACTCTTGGTATTAAAAAGAAAACGGAAAAATATGACAAAACGATTTTATTTAGCCAAACAAATAAGTACGTAAATGCCAGAAACGGTAACGAAACATTAGGAATTAATTAATAATATATTGTAAAATTAAAAACAATATGATAAATTAATAATTCTGTCTACGTATCTTCGACCATGCTGCAGTAATTTTTCTTTGTGTGAAATACTACATCTGACTAGGTTATATCAGGCTACTATGGCGTGATTCATATGTAACAGGACTAGAGCACATTTATAAACAATTATGTAATGATGACGACACAATCACAGCGTGTAGCGTCGCTCGACTTGACAACAAAGGCAAATGGACTAAACTATAAATCAGCTGTCGGGTGTCCCGAGTGTCTGTTTCACGGATTATATAATTTAAATTTGGGACACTTATTAGGATAGGAAATATTTAAATTACAGGATTAGATTTTAATTAATTACCTAATTCCATAATTGGTATCGGTAAAATAACAATTTTTTAGCATGGAAAGACCAACCAAATAAAATAAATACTGTTATTATCAAATGAATAACCAGTTAAAAATGCGGATTATTTAAAAACATAACATAGTTATTTTTATTTTTAAAATGTAATAAATAGATTTTAAATTGGCAATTTAAAACAAGGCTTTTTAATATTACCCAACTCATATATATTTGATCTCTCTGCAACAGCTAGAAATAGATGATGCAAGCTGGTGGGCAACTTCGATTTTTTGTTGTTTTCGTTGAATTTGGTTCCAGACAGTTTTTTGGAGTTTAACATTAATTAGTTGGTTTTCTCCTGCTACCTCTACTCATTTATTGCTCTTGCAATTCAGACTCCGTCACGGAAGGTTCTTGCAGATACAGTAAAACACATAGTTAAACTAATCGTGGCAATCCTGCCAGGACGTGGTAGCGGCGAACTCCGAGCGTTCAGATTAATAACTCTTGTTCTCAGCTCTGTCTTTGAGTTCTTTTCGTTCTGTAAAGACAAGCTTTAGGGCAACACTAAACGTAAAAGGAAAGGTAGAAGGAGGAAAACTGTTTACTTAAACAAGAGAAGCTAATTCTAACCCTGCCCCCAGTATGGAAAGTACGGCAGCTGCACACTCGAGATTTATTTCCGTGCGTCTTTGCACACTTGGGTAATTTTACACACGCTCGCGAGCTGGCGGACAGGTGATGGTTTCTTTATACTGAGCGTTTGCTCAGGAGCCAGCTTATATGAGAAACAAACCAACGGTGCGCCTGCTCATGAGCGTGTGTGTTGACCCGGCCGTACGTTTTAAACATAAACATCGTATAATTTCCAACAAACTTCAAAACCTACCTCTTGACCTCAGGTAATTTACTGTCAGTACAGTTTTTGTTATGTAGCCTACCACCCTATATGTTATGTAGATAGATATGTTAGCTGACGGACACGATAGATTTAGGATAGAATAATATGTATGTTTAATGTTTTGATAAAACAGTAATAAAAAGGAGATTGTGTGCACACTTGAAGTGTGCACTCTTGGACGTTTCCACACTGCACACTTAAATATTTGGCCCATGCACACTTGCGATCTCGGCGAAATTTGACGTACTTTCCATACCGGCCTGCCCCAGCCCCCAAACGCCAATCTTAACCCTAGAACTAACCTTAACTCCAACCCCATGTTTGAAACTAACTCTAGTGCCTTAATATTTATTTTAGTGAGCATTTTAGTGTTTTCTGTTAGAAAAAATTAACATCATTATTACAAGATATGCATAAGAGCTGAGTAAAATTGGAATTTTTAATCTAATATAAATTCACCACACCCAAAGAAAATGACACCCAATTATCGAGGTAATTATAAGCATCCTCAAGATCTTGAACTACTACATTTTCCTACTAATGTTTTACTGCACATATACATTTCCACAGTTATATATATCATTTTTTTGCAAATAATCTAGCTCGGCTCTTATGCATTACTTGTAATAACAATGTTAAATGTTCCTCACAGAAACCCTAAATAATTTTTAATTAAATAAATCACATTTCTTGACCAATTTGAATTGGAACCCAGTAATGGGTAAAAGTGGAGAATCAATCACCGATACGAGTGGAGACCTCTCACTCAGTGGTTTGGGGGGGACGGTGAGTGATGACCTCACGGATGGCTTGACCGACCTTTCTATGGGAGACCACACTTTTAAATCAGGTTTTTTATGATGATGACTTGATTTTTAGGGCAATACTAAAAAGAGGGAAAGCGGAAGGGGAAACTGCTTACCAAAACTATGGAAATTAATTTTAACCCTTTCCTAAACACTATTCTCAATCTCAAAACTAACTCTAATTCCAACCCCATTTTAAAACAAACTGTAATGCCCTAATGTTCATTTTAGAGTACCGGTACAGTTTTCCTTCTTCCCGCCTTCCCGCTTTCCCTCCTTTTAGTTTTCCCCAGATTTTTATATTGTAAATGGTCACTTTTGATTTAAAACAATAAAGCCAATATTATTTAATAAACAAGGTTTAAATTACATTGATGATGGAAACACTTTTGTAGCATAACTGTACTCAAAATCCATGTATATCCATTTCTTTATATTGGCTTCTAAAGTGTTATTATATTTAATTAGAATCACCATATTTTTTGCATTGTGCGCTATTTAAAAAATTAAAAAACTGCAAGGAATTCGAAATAGCAGCATTTGATCATTTTCTTGATGTTTCTAACAATATATATTTTCTATTAGTGTACAAATGTACACACAGCTTACTGCTAGACCAACAACAAGAGGTTCACTCGGTTATAATTATCCTCATTCTGATCTCTATCTAGGCAAACCCAATTAAAGTTTCACTTATTAAAGCCCAATTAAATTTATAATCCTTACATACTAATTTATCTGGCCACTTAGCTGGTCGCACTTCAGCTGAGTGGTGGTATGATTAAAATCAGTCATTACCTAACAGAAGGTTGTGTACTTGGCCATGGCCGTAAACCCAGTGGATGAATGGGTTGAATTGAACAAAAAAACAACAAGAGCGATGTCTTCAATATATACACAACATACACAATGCACTGTAATAGCTCTGCTAACCCAATTGTTTGTACAGTGGTAGGTCACTGTTATCTGACAATTGTCTGTTTTATAACAACACTTAGTGACCCATTTTTGAAGACAAAAATAAAAATCTTATTCAGATAAAAAGAAAGACTTGCATAGTGAATTCGAGCGCAAGAAACTTATGCATGATGTCCAGCTCCTGAAGATCGAATTGTCGCAAAAGTCGCTTCTAATTGATAACCTAAAAGCGCAGAATATGAGGCAAGTTGAAGAACTGGAGGAGAGATTGGAAGATGCAATGCACAAGAAGCAGGTTGGTGTGAAGGGTTATTGGGGTTTTGAATTGGGTTTGTAAGCTCAGAGTATATTGGGGTTAAACAGGGTTGGTGGGTGATATTGGGGTTTTGAAGTGGGTTTGTAGGCTGGGGGTATATTGGGGCTACATCGGGTTGGATGTATTGAGCTTTAAGTGAGTTGGTGGGGTATATTAGGATTGAAGTGGGCAGCTATTTGAAATTTAATATTGGGGCTGCTGGGGTATATTGGGGTCATAGGCGTCGATTTTTTTGCGTTGTAAACGAAAACTGGGGTGGCGCCAAGACGGCATAAATTTATTTAGCTGTAACCAACTTTTAAACAGGCAAAAATTAGCCGACTTCGCACAATCGCTACGAATCGTTCCCTATTAGTGAATCACTATATATCTTTATAGCACTTCAGATTGGTCTTGTTATTTAACTATTTTGAAGATTGCGTCGGCAACCGCAGGCGGCAAAATAAAACAAACACGTCGGCATTCGAATGTGTAGAAAGCCCCTTATTTATATAGAATACCGTTGACGTTGTTTTAATCGCGACGATGGATGGATATAAATAGTAACATTGAAAGAAGTTCCGGGCCTTTTTTTGATTTACATGCTGTCATTTGAGGCTTTTGAGGATTTTTTCGTATTTATTGGAAAATAATTTAAAACACAACGTAAAAAACACAAGAGTGTTATAACGAAAAAAAATATTTATTACTATCCAAGTCCAAAACGATGTCCAAACCGACTTTATTTAGTAAGGCACAAACAACTTTCCATTGTTAAAGTTAATTTGCCCCTCCATGTACTTCTATTAAACGCCCCTTGCCGAACGGAGAATCCGCGTGTTTCATTTAGATGACTCATACCCACGCCACAATCGCCGATACGAATGTAAGATAATAGGGAAGTGTTTCTTTGAAATGCGATTTTCAGGTAACGGCAGAAGGCGAGAAATGGATTTATAAAGACAACGGCGGCTATTTTAATTTAGAAACAATTTGTACAAGTACAATTCCAAATTTGTAATCTAAGATGGATTACCGGCGAGTTAAAATAATTTTGTATTTTGACATTTCGTTTAGCATATATAAATATAATCTAAAGTTATATCGGTCGGTTTAACATAGGCTATAGTTTTAAAACGGTTGCGTTACGATACTTAGTATAACTTTGGTTTTAATACCTACGTAATATTGTGTTAAAAATCAAACTATCAGCTTGTGAATGCTTGCGTATATTACGTTGACAATTAAACAATCGACGTGTGAATGGTGCGTATATTACGTTGACAATCAAACAATCGACGTGTGAATGGTGCGTATATTACGTTGACAATCAAACAATCGACATGTGAATGGTGTTATGTATAGGTGAAATTTATTAACTTTTCGAAATAATAAGGAGCTTGTGTGTTATTTAAGGTTGCGATTTTTATGATTCTGTGCTACAAATTATTTTTTTACAGTAAACACATTGTAAAAAAATACCGTAATGAGTGAAAAAAACTGGCGTGGCAAGTATGGTATATTTTGTATGTTGCCACCCCGCATTTTTTTACTGGGGTGGCATGCCACCCCTGTCACCCCGGGAATCGACGCCAGTGATTGGGGTTAAAGTTGGTTGATGGTGTATATTATGGTTTAAATGGGTTGGTGGTTTTCTTGGGGTAAAAGGGGGTGTTTTGGCATATTAGGGTTGAAGTGGATTGATGAATAATATTGGACATTCCGGTATCCATGCAAATTGTTTGAAATGATCTTTAATCTCAGATGTTGAAAGCAAGATTGGAAAGTGCACTTGCTATACAGGAAGATGACTCAAAGAAAAGACAGTTTCAAACACAAAAGGAATTGAAGATTATATTGGAAAGGTTTGTGCGAAATAGTCAGCATGATCAGTAGATGTCACGACTTGTAACCTCAATTAGTTATAGACTATTGATATATAATAAAAATCTCGATGTCTAAATTGACAACTATCAATCGCAGTTTGTATACTTAAACCCTTGCTGATTAAAACCCCTAAATTGATGCACTCTTTGCACCGCACCTATAACATTACAACTATATCAACATATATACTTTACCATAATGGCAACCCTTCAGATGCGAAAAATTGACACCTTACCACTATGGTGCTCCCTTATTAAAACTTGAATGTGGGGAGCCTTATGGGTTAAGAAGTCAACTAAACTTAATCATCTTACCTCACAATGCCCCCCATTTAAGTTGATTCCTTACCTTATGATATCCCCACTATCTTTACACCTTAACCCACCATGCCCCTCATTCAAATTGACACCTTAACCCACCATGCCCCTCATTCAAATTGACACCTTAACCCACCATGCCCCTCATTCAAATTGACACCTTAACCCACCATGGCCCTCATTCAAATTGACACCTTAACCCACCATGCCCCTCATTCAAATTGACACCTTACCTAATTGTGCCCCCTCTAAGTTTATACCCTAACCCACAATTCCACAATTTTAATAAACACCTCACCCACATACCTCCCATTTAATTAACCCACCCAACCCTACAGACAGCGTGAATTGGAGCAAACGAACAGACATCTAGAATCGAAAGCTGCCAACATCCGCGACCAGCTGCAGCGAGATTATCAGATCAGTGAGAATATCTATGTTGAGCTGAAATCCAGACCCGTGGCTGATCTCACCATTGCCGAGTATTTCTCACTTAGGTTATTCCCCTGTTATAGCATGTAAAGCACGAGTGCATGGCATAGTTGCTAAAAGCATTGACTTATAATCGAAATTTTGTTGATTTGAAGCCATCTGTTGGCCTAGTCCAGTGGTTCCCAAAAATGGGGTCCGCGAACTTTTTAGGATCCGTGAAGCACTTTCAGGAGGTCCGTGATAAAAGTGTAGGCCTATTTTTAATTATACGGAATACGGTACATGGTTTTTGTGGTTGTGATCGTTTAATTTTTAGTCTGCACTATTCCGCCAAACATTAAAAAATGGCAAGGGGTCCATTGTGAATTTTTTTTTAAGTTTGGGAACCACTGGCCTAGTCGGTTGGGTTCTTGAACCAACCATTTATGTCACCTGAACCTGCTCAATTATAGGTTGAACTATAACAGCTGCAACATATCAATAATTTATAACACTGGAAAATCAAAGTTAAGCAGATTATGGTTGCCATGTAATCTGATGATTGCCTGTTTGATAATGCCTCTTCTATTTACCCATCAACTAGAATAAAGTAGGAGAACACCATCCTTTTTCTACTTGGTTCACATTCCATATTAAGAGCAGCTCTACACAAAAGGAGGACTTGGGGTAAAGCTTAAACCTATAATGCCGTGAACGCTTAACCATAGCCTGTGTAAGAATAACCTACCACACCAATACTTAACCAAGCACATCAATACTTAACCCAACAAACTAATACTTGTATGAGTACACTATTACTTGCATAAGCAGGGCCAAAAATCCATCAAATTTTGGGCAAGTAAGAATTCACTCGCGTGTAGTAGCTCACGCGAGTAAACATGGCTCGCAACTGTAGTTTGTATGACGTAACAACTGTTTAAATTCGGTATTATACCAATCTGACATTATGATGCTGATTAGTATTATAGACTCCAGTATTCGGACACATTATGTGTATAATAAAAACGGTATACGCAAGTTGAATAGAA
The DNA here is from genome assembly GCA_000149265.1 of Ciona savignyi. Classification (NCBI taxonomy): domain Eukaryota; kingdom Metazoa; phylum Chordata; class Ascidiacea; order Phlebobranchia; family Cionidae; genus Ciona; species Ciona savignyi. Next base: position 258,812 of record CH000808.1, on the reverse strand, counting down.
AACGGTCGCGGTAAGTTAATTCGTTTTTATATGCGAGAGTAAATTCTTACGCGGCGGCCTATATCACACGAGTAATCATGCGAGTACTACTCACACAAATTTTTGGCCCTGATGATTACACTAATAGTTGCTTGGGTACAGTAATTCTTGTCATACCAATACTTATCTTACCAACCAAACCAATACTTCCCACAGAACCTATGAAGCACTGCAGCCACTAAAGATAGAATGCTCCAATCTGCAGATGCAACGCGACAAGTTGTCACATGACGTGGCGCAATTGTCCCATTCCTTGCATATGACTAATCAGGAACTAGTGCAGGTATGGTAAAATGCATAGCGCTAGTCATGTGCGTCATACAGTTTAACCGATAATTTGTTTTTATTTACCTACCAAAAAGTTAAAAAAACATTAATGGAATATCATTTTAAGGGGTTTTATTTTTTTTTACTTTGCTCCACGCTTTCTGATATATATATTTAGTTTTATCCATTTTCTTTTAAATGATATGTTTTAATGACTGTTCGGTTTTCTTTTTTTTACTGCTATGATTTGATTCATTTACCATTATTTAATACTGCAGAAAAAAAAAACTAACTTAACTAAACAATTTTTGTTGTTTTTTGAACAAAAAGTAAACCAGTTACTGGGAAAGTAGACTCTGTAAGCTGTGACTCTCCGGATACACATTACTTTTTTGTAATAATTAATACCGATATTGATTTCCCTTCCATTTCCGACCCACACAGGAGAAACACCAACGGTCGCAGTTCGAAGTCAAGGTCAACGAGCTCAACCTGCAGTTGGAACAAACCAAGCAAACTTTGTCTCAAAACCGAAGCAAATCCGACAATTATGACTCCGTGAAACAAGATAGAATGAGGTATATGGTCTAGAGGTTAACTTGTTTAAATACTTGTTGTAAAAATTAGGATAGTATATTCATGTTTATCCCCGGTTTAGAATGGGAAAACCAAGGGGGTTAACACACGGGCAATCGTCAGATCACCTCGCGCCCTCCGTCGGGTTATCGGAGCTATTAAAGTATGTTGTATATGATTTACATGTTCTAGTCAGATTGCAATAGTTCCCGTAGCCCTATAGTATGCGTACAGTAATTTGATTTGTTATTTCAGCCCCTGGAAAAGCAATTAAATATTCTAATAACGTCGATGCACATACAGGTTAGAGTCAGACCTCCACAACCTGATGCACAAGCATTCATACTTGGAAGCCGAGCACAAGACGGTTTGTCACCAGCTCGATGAGGTGAAAAAGGAGCTGAACGTGTCGGCTCAGACCATTCAATTGCTTAGACAGGTGAGTTGTGTTTGGCTGGTCGTTTTCAACATTTTTTGAGGAAAACTAAAATAAGGGAAATCGGGAAGGCGGGAAGGAGGGAAATTGCACACTAAAATGAATATTAGGGCATTAGAGTTAGTTTTAAACATGGGGTTAGAATTAGGGTTAGTTCTTGGGTTGAGATTAATGTTTAGGGAAAGGGTTAAAATTAATTTCCATAGTTTTGGTAACCAGTTTCCCTCCTTCCCTTCTTCCCGCTTTTCCTAGGCTTTAGCGTTGGCCCATTTTTTTCGTTGACCCACAAACTAAGGCAGGGGTGGGCAACTTCTTAAGTCAGCAGTAGTAAAATGAAATTCTTGGTAGGCCAGATTATTACATGAATAGAATTCAATATCCTAATTACAGGGTATGGTCAGATACAGTCTGCGGACAATATGCCATGCCTGATGCTAAGGGATGTCTATTCCAGAATCAAGATTCAAATTTAAATCGAATAGGAAATGATTCAGAATTATTTTTTGATTCTATTTATTCAAAATGATGTGCTCATACTGGAACAAAATCTGTTATTTATATGATTTTGATTCAAAATTAGAAAAAAATAATAACATTTGTTACTTTTAACTTAAAGAATAATGATGATTATAAATGTAAATTAAAAATGACTATAATAAACATACAAGAAAATACATTTTTCTTATCAAATTATTCAGAAAATGTAATAACAAAAAAATACATAAAATAGGTATTCGACTACAAAAATTCGGTCGCAAATTTTCACCGTTTTAATTGCATTATTCAGAAAACAAGAAATACTTAATGTCTAAAAAAAGAGCAAGCAATAAAATATAAAGTTGTGGCGACAAATTTTACCATTTTACCCTACTAACCACCTCAGGACTGGAATTGCCTGACGTCAAAAAAAGAGCAGGAAACTACAAAAATTTCAAAAATTCTCTTTAACCAACCTTAAACAAGGACTATGTGATGCTCAACAAAGAGCAAGGAATTGACTACAAAAATTATCCTATAAATTTTCCCATTTTAATCTACCAACAACCCTGAGCTACAACTAACTGACTCCTAAAAAGAGAACGGCTTCCACTACAAAACTTCTTCACAAATTTTCACCGCTTAACCCTGTTAACCACCCCAAGGACAAGGACTACCTGACGAGGAACTTATCGGAGTGCAGCATTAAACTGGAGAAGAGCGAAGACACGTTGCATCGGACGCAACGGGAGTTGGAACAAGCCAAGTCCTCGCGGGAGGAGTTATATGAGCGATACGCCGCATCACGGGATGACTCACGGGTCGTCTACGAACGGAGACTGCAAACTGAACTCGACAGAATTCGGTTTGTTTAATTAGAGTATCTAATGTAAGCTTAAAGTAATTAATAATTTTGTAAGCTAAAAGTAATTACTGTTTCATATCAGGCATGGGAAACATACAGCAAGCGGGCTGGGTCCGGCCCAGTAAGGGATTTTGACCATCCCGCAGACTGTATCTAACCATACCCTGTAATTAAGATATTGAATACTATTCATGTAATAATCTGGTACACCAAGAACTTCATTTTCAAAATCTGGCCCGTCATCTACAGAAGTTTCTCATCCTCGTATTAATTAATGTAACTTGTCTGGATTACGATCACCAGGACTTATATCTACTTATATATATATCTATGTGCCTTGTGCATTTAACAACATACTATCTGTACCTACATGATCCTGTCCATGTATCAACATTTTTAAGTGTTTGCGGATCAGAAATTTGTTAACTGTTTCCCTGCAATTTTTTGTAAATTCAATAATATGGTTTACTGAAATCTCCAAAAATCAAAATTTATTTAAATGTCACTTTCTATTAAAAAACAATAGAAAGTAATGGACTATGGTCAAGCTAGTTTTCAAAGTTTCGTAAAATTCTCAGTAACCATTTTCTTTTTTTATGGTTT
>CH000808.1:244580-255449 GCA_000149265.1 Ciona savignyi | reverse complement strand
CTAATTCTCAGTCGTAATAATCACCAATAACCCCCTGATAACCACTATACACAGACTTCAAACAGAGACTGAGCTTGAGAAGTTGCGAAGCGATACGAAGCAATCTTACGAGCGGGAGAATCAAACACTCAGGGAAGCTCGGCAGATAGCTGAGCACGACCGTGAGCAGGTGTGATGTCATGATATGATGTCATATGTATGATGTCATGTCATTTGTGTGATGTCATAGTATGATGTAATTGCGTGATATCATATGTGTGATGTTAAAGTGAGATGTCAAATTGTGATGTCAAATTGTGATGTCATAGTGTGATGTCATAGTGTGATGTCATATGTGTGATGTTATATGTGTGATGTCATAGTGTGATGTAATTGCATGATATCATAGTGTCATGTCATAGTGCGATGTCAAAGTGAGATGTCATAGTGTGATCTGTGATGTCATAGTGTGATGTCCATAGTATGGTATACTTGTGTAATGTCATGGATAATAAAATTATTTGGTTATGACATCATAAACCCCATTATTAGCTGACAAAACATCGGGACGAAGCAGAACAAAGATGCTCGATGCTCACAGAGGAGCTACGCCATCTAGAGGCAAGCATAGACGGAAGATTATCGGAGTTTCAGAACGAGGCGCGAGTGAAGACGTTCGAGCTCGATCGATTACAGGTGAGGGTGGTTGGGCGACACCTAAGATTCTATGTTCGTGCTGTTTTACCAACAGCAATTTTGGACAAATTCTACTAAGTACAACCAAAGCAATAACCCCTATAGCAGGGGTCGGCAACCTTTTCATAGTCGCGGGCCAAAACCAAACTCATAATGATCTCGGCGGGCCGTAATAAATTTCTCAACTCCACATCAACTTTTATACATTTTGTTAACATTTCAAGATTGCAAAATCAATTAGAAAAATATATGTTTACTACCTAGTATTATTTATTGTACAGGACTTTAGTTAGTAAAGAACATGATGCAAACACATATGAAATAGCAAAAACGATGTCTGTTGTGTCATAATGTTACATGTCATAATATGTGTCATAACGTCATAATGTCATAAAATTACAATTGGATTGCTTCTTCTCTCACTAACCCATGCCAACAAACACATACACTTATTGGCTTCTCTCAAAGCATTTTCTTTGTCTGCACGCACACATTCTCAATAGACACGGTCAGGCACATTTTTTTATTATTGCCGCATAGATTGTTGAAATTTATCAAAATCTAAGATTGCAGGTGACACAGTGGGCCGTATTCTTTAATACTTCAGTGAGATGTCTTGGGCCGAATGATTTTGCTTGGCGGGCCGGATGCGGCCCGTGGGCCGTAGGTTGCTGACCCCTGCCCTATAGCCTATGGGCTTAAAAACCTAAAAATCCTTACCCAGGGATTTTTATCTATAAATATAGTTTAAAATAGGTAAAATTAGGTTTAAACCAAGCTAAACCAGGTATAAGATAAACCAGATTTAAGCTAAACTTGTTTTAGGTAAAACCAAGCTAAACCAGGATTCAAATAAAACAGTTCAAGGTAAACCTAAAGTAAGATAAACCAAATTTAAGCCAAACCTGGTTTAAGTAAAACCAAGCTAAACTAGTTATAAGATAAACCAATATTAAGCTAAACCTGGTTCAAGTAAAACCAGATTTATGCTAAACCTGGTTAAAGTAAAACCAAGCTAAACCAGGTATAAGATAAACCAGGTATAAAATAAACTAGGTATAAGATAAACCAGTTTTCAGATAAACCAAGTATAAGATAAACCAGATTTAAGCCAAAGCTGGTTTAAGTAAAACCAAGCTAAACCAGGTTTAAGATAAACAGGGTCCTCACGCTACCAACATTCAAAAATCCCAATTCCTTTGCAGCTGATCCATGAAGAAACTTGCAAGAACTTGGAGCGAAGCCAACTGAACTTGGAGAAAGCGATGCGGAAGATCGAGATTTTCTCCTCGGATTATTCCGATCTGCAGAAGAGGTCATCTGAGAAGGAGATGGAATTGAAATCAGAGTTACAGGACGTAAAGACCAGGCTCGGTGCGTACCAACATATGGAACAGGTCAGTGTTTGAAATTATTAGTCAAATATGCCTCGTCTAATTTTGTTTAATTTTTGCAATGTAGGATAGGAGGATAGGATAGGATATTCATGTTTTTATCCCCGTGAATGGGAAAACCAAGGGGGTTAACACACGAGGTTTAAAATAACAATTATTAGTCAAATATGCCTCGTCTAATTTTGTTTAACTTTTGCCATGTAGGATAGGAGGATAGGATATTCATGTTTTATCCCCGTGAATGAGAAAACCAAGGGGGTTACCACTTAAGGTTTGAAATAACAATTATTAGTCAAATATGCCTTGTCTAATTTTGTTTAATTTTTGCCATGTAGGATAGGAGGATAGGATAGGATATTCATGTTTTTATCCCCGTGAATGGGAAAACCAAGGGGGTTAACACACGAGGTTTGAAATAACAATTATAAGTCAACTATGTCTAATTTTGTTTTTATTTTGTTTAATTTTTCCAATGTAACGGTAAATAGCTAAAACTAAAACACCCATTATTAGTTAGGCGGTTTGCATTTGTTTTTTTATTTTATTGTTGCCAGGCCAGTATTTGAAATACGTATTTATTAGTTAGGATAGGATAGGATAGGATATTCATGTTTATCCCCGTGAATGGGAAAACCAAGGGGGTTATCACACGGGCAATCGTCAGATCACCTCGCGCCCATCGTCGGGTTACCGGAGCTATTGCAGTGTGTTGTATATGATAGACACGTTCCTTCAATTTGGTAGGACCCATTTATCCGCTGGGTTCAGGCAATGTCCGTAAAGTGCCTTGCCCAAGGACACAACCGACTAGCTAGCGACCAGTTTCGCACCTGCAACCTTTCGATTGAAAGGCGACGCACTTAACCGCTAGACCACCGGGCCGGACAAGTTAGATATAATGTATCTGTTTTTTAAGTTTCTTATCTTTAATTTTTGCCAGGTTATTTTAAAACATGGATTTGTATCTATTATTTATTTTATTTCCTTAAATGTTTTACAGGTCAGTATTTAAAATAACCATTATTACTGAGATGCACTGTGTCTTTTATATATTTCTTTATACTTAATTGTTGGTAGGTCAATATATAAAATACAGTTTAATATATAAATATCTAGCAGCCTTTACTGTCGTATCCATGTAAACCTCTTTCTCCCTTGAGTAAAAGGGCATTTTAGGGGGGCAGCACCATACTATTAGGAAAGAATAGGATAGGATATTCATGTTTATCCCTGAGAATGAGAAATCCAAGGGGGTTAACACACGGGCAATGGTCAGATTACCTCGCGCCCACTGTCGGGTTACCGGAGCTATTGCATTGTGTTGTGTATGGTTTATACGTTGCTTCAATTTGGTAAAACCCATTAATCCGCTGGGTTCAGGCAATGTCCATAAAGCGCCTTGCCCAAGATCTAGCTAGCAACTAGTTTCGAACCTTTAGTCTTTTGATGGAAAGGCAACACACGAAACCGCCAGACTAACCGGTCGGACTTTGTATCATGACCCCCCACTTTAAGGGGTCAGCACCCCCCCCCCCCCCCCCCCCCCCTACCAGGAAATGGACGACATCGTGTTACAAGCCGCGCAAGTGGAAGACGACAACGAGGCCGAACGGGTTTTATTCTCGTACGGCTTCGGCGCCAACATACCCACCTCGTCCAAGCATCGAATGAAACAAAGCGTTCAACTTGCCAGGAGGTCGGTTGTGTGGCCGATAAAATGATCATCTTTCATAACTGACTGTTCTGTAACAAAAGTGCCTAACAAATAACCCCCAATTAAGATATGTGGGAAACAAGAAGGTCGATTTTACTTACACATCTGGCAGTTGTGCGACAAAATTGGCAAAGATTTGACTTAAATTAAAAAAAAAAAAATGTGGAAAAAATTGCAAAATTTCGCAAAGGATATTTAACTTAATTTTTTTTTAAATTGCAAAATTTGCAACATAATTGAGAACAAACTCACAGGGTACTGAACCTGGAGAAGATTAATACGAGTTTGCAAGCAGATATCCAGCGTAGAGAGGAACAAACTAAACAGGTAAACAGGATGATTCAGTTGGTATCCCAATGTGATGAATTGCAGGGGGTGATAAATTGCATACAAACAAGTGTCAGAGCAATAGATATCCCTGATTTGTGTTTTGCGGGTTTTGACCCAACATTAACCTTAACCCCAAACCTAATAGTATTTGGAACCGGCTACCCTTTATTTTTTGAAGTTTTTCTCCTTTTCATATTTGATCCTGGGTTTTTAACATGTGAGGCGAAGCTTACAATAACGTTTATACTTTTACTGGAGCCTAATTGTGAATTACATTAAAAATGCAAAACTTGAAAGGGGCATTAGATTTCAGTAACCCCTTGGACTGGGTAACCACAGTACCACAGCTAAGAAAAGTGATAGGCTGGAATAATATAGAAGAATCTATAGGGTTTGTATGATGTTCTTATAAAAAAAACACAATTCCAGAATAATAATTTTCAATGTTTCGAAAATTGCTTAGTAATTTTTAATTAATAAGCTACTGTTTGGAATAAGGTAACACTGTTTAAACAGAGGTCTTACGGACAGTTCCCTTCCCTGTGCTATTATTAGAAACTTGGAATATCTTTCCACTACAACGTATACTGTCCTAAAGACCTATCTAAATCAACAGTAGTCCCTCGTTATATACAGTGACCTATCTATATAAACAGTGGCTTATTGATGATTCATATTCTGCTTTGACACTGTTTTTAAAGATTTTTGAGACGAAAGATGTGATGTTTCTGGGTATAGAAAAACTGTATTTGATAGGATAGGATATTCATGTTTATCCCCGTGAATGGGAAAACCAAGGGGGTTAACACACGGGTAATCATCAGATCACCTCGCGCCCATCGTCGGGTTACCAGAGCCATTGTAGTGTGATGTATATGATAGACACGTTCATTCAATTTGGTAGAACCCATTAATCCGCTGGGTTCAGGCAATGTCTGTTAAAGTGTTAAGTGCCTTGCCCAAAGACACAACCGACTAGCCACCGACCAGTTTCGTACCAGCAACCTTTTGATTGAAAGGCGACGCACTAAACCGCCAGACTAACCGGTCAAACTAACTAACTATCCTCCATTAAACACTCCTAGATGGCGACTCAGTTGTCGAATTCGAATCGACTACTCGAAGAGAGTAAACAGCCGTACAGCTTCCTCATTGAGAGCATGAGGAAGAGAGATCACGAGATCGAGGAGAGGATTGCAACGATCGCCAAACTGGAGGCGGAGGTGGCTAAGTTGGACGGGATCAATAAACAGGTGGGATAAGATATTCATCTTTACTCCAGTGAAATCCAAAACCAAGGGGGTTAACACACGGGTAATCGTCAGATCACCTCGCACCCACCGTTGGGTTACCAGATTTATTGCAGTATGTTGTGTATAATAGACACGTTTCTTCAATTTGGTAGAACCCCTTAATCTGCTGGGTTCAGGCAATGTCCGTTAAGTGCCTTGCCCAAGGACACAACCGACTAGCTAGCGATCAGTGTTGAACCTAGAGCTGGGCGTAATTGATCAAAGTTGTATTACGGAATTACGCCAGCTCAGTTACGTAATTCCGTAATTTTCGTAATTTTTATGACGTCATCGTTATTTTAAAAACAGCCAAAAATCATCGTGTTTTTGGATGCATTCTGATGGTAGACAAAACTAATGAAATTTTAAACTTTACTTCAGAGACTTTAAAGTTTAAACTAAACGGTTTGTTCGTCCTGCGTTGAAACAAATTCACCAACAAACCGCAGATCGTGGCGGCGTTGCCCTTTGTCTTATCGCGCTGATTACAGATAAGGAAATTGGCGCGAATCCAAGATCACGTGTATTTAACGCGATTTTGATTATTCTTACCGGTAGTTCGAACTATTTTAATCGAACTAGATCTGTGCAAATACGGTTAACAGATCAAAGAATCGTTAACTTTTTTTTAGCCAAGATTTTTAGCCAAGTGTTCTCTCTTGCTAGTACTTAATAATGGGAAGATCCTGGAAAAAACGCGCTCGGGAGTGCGTCAGTGGTCCTGTATTAAAACTAGGTCAACGTGACCCTAGGTCATACCGCCGATCAAAGCAATAAACACTGTGACGAGCAACGGTTAGCAACGCGAAAAGATACGGTTAGCAATCGTTAGCAACTCGATACAAACTCGGAGCCTCTACCTTTACTCGTCCCGTTACTAATAGTAGGCCCACTGAAAGTCAACCGCGCGGTCTTTAAAAAAGAACAACCACCCCATCACGTGTATTGTTATCTTGCGCTGTTGTATGCGTGAAAAACAAACATAGTCGGTTAACCATTTATTGATTTCATTGACGGTTAACTGTGACGTCGATTAACCGGTTTCCGTTAACTTCGCACAGCCCTAACTCGAACAAAAATAAACGAACAATTTTTTTTGCGAAGACCTAAACAAGGAATTGCATAAACAGTATATTTACAACGATCATCAATTCCCGTTTGAATAATTACGGACAGATGCGTAATTACGTAATTTTGATTTGACTTACGTAACGTAATTCCGACGTCCGTAATTACGTAACTGAACGTAATTTCGTAATTACGCCCAGCTCTAGTTGAACCTGCAATCTTTCGGCTGAAAGGCTACGCACTTATCCAACAGACTAACCCGGTTAAATTTTGAAATCGAATTGCTGGCATTAAGAGCTGTAAATGTATGAACACACCTCTAAAATGCATTGAAATGACCCAGTTATTGTATGAAAACATTTTTTAAATGCATTGAAAAATTCACACCCAGTAGTATTATACAAAGAAAAACTAAAATAAAAGCTTTTTTAACTCAATTAACAGGGTGTGATCATATTTCTGGCATCTAGTGCTATTACTGTATGAACACATTACTTAAATACATTAAAAGAGCCGAGTTACTTTATAAAACGCTGCTTGAATGCATTGAATAAACCAACTCAGTTCTATACACAGAAAAAACTAAGAAATCAAGTTGTTTCACAGGGGATAAACGTTAATATCATATCGTTTCCCAACTTAATTAACAGGTGGATTAGTCAATTTCTGGCATCCAGTGCTATTACAGTATGAACATGCCTCTTAAATACAGCCGAGCCCAAATATAAAACTACGCTTGGTACCATACACAGTGGAAACTAAAAATCCAGTTGTGTCTTAACCCAATCAACAGGTGGTTTACCCTTTGTGCTAAATTTCTGGCATCTGGTGCTATTACAGTATAAAAACACCTCTTAAATGCTTTGAATAAGCCATACTCGGTTCTATACCCAGTACAGTAAAAACTGTCAACAACAAGGTGGGTATAAAGCTGATTTACTTCGAAATCAAGATTTTTTTGTTGAAACATTTCACACAAAAATAGTTGTTTCGTGGGGGGTAAACAATCGTATTGTTTCCCAACTTAATTAACAGGTTGATTAGACTTTATTGTATAAACACACCTTAGACGAAAATTGTATGAAAAACCTCTTAAATGCATTGAAAGAGCCACCGGGCTCAGTACTATAGGCTCTAAAACAGGGGGGGCAACTTCTCTATGTCAGCGGGCCAGATGTGGGAAAATGAAGTTCTTGGTGGTCGGATTCTTACATGAATCGTATTATCTTAATTACATTTACAGGGTATGGTTAGATACAGTCTGTGGGCCGGTCATAATCCCATAACGTGTCAGACCCAGCCCGCATTTTGTATGTTGCCCATGTCTGCTATAAAAACTAAAAATCATGTTGTTTTTCATATTTCAGCTCCGTAAGAAGAACCACGTGATGTCGAGCGATTTGGATCGCTTGCTCGGGCATAAACAGGAAATGTCCATCATCAAACGCGTCATCGCTAACATGGGTTCACCACGCCAAGGCAACGTGCCTGCCAATCTCATGGACCAGCTCGAGACTCCCCAGTACAAAGCCGACCTTCTCACACCAGGGGATTCCCCGAGAAGGGATGTTGACGGCAAGGGCGATTGGGCTCATCCGAAACCGATCGTTTTCACAAAAAGTCGACCGTCGAGTTTTAACCCGGAACGATATTCGTAAGATGAGGGATCTTATAGGCAAGGATAATACTTAATCTTAGATCTGATAAGCAGGATTAACACTTAATCTTGGATCTGATAAGCAGGATTAACACTTAATCTTAAACGTTTCTGTATTCTAGTTTATTACTTTAAAAATTATTTATTGATTATTCCAACCTGTCATAAAGGTAACTGTTATCAGGGCTGCTGTTTATTGCTTGTTTAATCCATTTGCAATACCTGCTTGTCATGGTAGAAATGGCTGTAGAATTCAGGTCTTGAATGTTTACATCCTTCCGCACAGTAATGGATGTAGTGATAACACTCTCGTTTCTGAACAATAAACTTTAAATGTGGACTCTCTGTTTTAGTCCGAAGTTTATATTTTTTATTAATCAGATCTTTAGTCTATATATTAGTACCGACTGCTCTTCATATACACACAATTAGCGAGACAGAAATATACGCCTGCAAAGGCTTAATTTTTAGTATTGCCCCTTATTTTACAGGTTAAAGAAATATATTTTTTGTGGTATATGCCTAAAGTTTTTATTTTGCTATTTTAAAGATGCAAAGAGTAAATTGTGCAGACTAAACGGCATAAAATTGTTAGCGCACAATTTTTTGTGGATTTCTTTGCAACTGACCCATTTTTTAAATAGTTTTCAAACTTTTTTTATTCAAATGTTTTTGTGCGATTAAATAAAAGACATGTTGTACTTCCTTTATGTGTTTTGATTCAAAAATTTAAGGCGGGTATTTCCCTAGTGATATAACCGAAATCGAAAAGTTCTTATTTATAATGTGTCATCAAAAATACCTCAACTTGAAACGATGGTTTAATTCAGGGGTGGGCAACTTTTCTAGTCCGCAGGCCAGATGTGGGAAAAAAAAATTCTTGGTGGGCCGGATTAATACATGAATAGTATTTAATTTCTTAATTACAGGGTATGGTTAGATACAGTCTGCAGTCCGGTCAAAATCCCTTCACGGGTTTGACCCGGGCCGTATGTTGCCCATGTCTGGTTTAATTGAAACTGTTACTTTTAGTCAATGCATATGGTTTTAATACACAATTGTATAAAAATGCCTGACTAATGTGATGGCCGGATTAGTGCTAAGTATTGGACCAACAGCCGGATAGTTGTGAGTTGGAAACCAGCAGCTTGCTTAACTTGTACTTTCTTAGCATTAGAAACACTGCATGGGAAGATTTATTATAAGGGCTTTGATAATTTGATTAAACTGTTTGATCATTAAAAAAATGTAATTATAAGGATATCTCTAAGCTAACGCACAGCAAGGCTTAAATATTTCTTATTAAACAGATTGGTTGCACAGAATAAAACCATAGTGTATTAACACTTTGTGGAATTTTTTATTCTTTTGAACTCAACATACAATGCAGAAGCTCTGGTCTGGGTACAACAAAAAATGATACCTTGGCGTATTAATACTGCAGAAATTGAGTTGGAAACCTGCCCCTTGCGCTTATCATTATCAATAGATTTAGGTTTTTTGGTTTAAACAAACCAGGGGAAAACTAATAGGAGGGAAAGCGGGAAGGAGATAAACTACTCACTAAAATAAATATTAGGGCATAAGAGTTAGTTTTAAACATGGGGTTAGAGTTAATTCACGGGTTAAGATTATTGTTTACGGTAAAGTTAAGATTAAGTTTTATAGTTTTACTGAGCACTTTCCGTCCCTTTAGCGTTGCCCAACAAAATGACACTGCAGTATCTCCTTTAAACTAACTAAGGGCATGGGGTGTACTGATGAATGACCTAATGTTCCTCCCAAGAAGATAAAATAGGAATGGGAACTGGACTCATGATCACATAGAATCTCTCCAGTGCAGGAATTGTTATAAACATCTGTTCTTTACATCCATCACAAAACTTCCGGTGTAAAATTAAAATTTATTGGAAAATTAAGAAAGAATCACCTAGTATATTGCACATGAACGACACAGCAGTAATTGGTAGACGTATTAGCATTACGACATGTAATTATTGTCTGTTTGAAAATGCACACAAATAAAATCAATACTGTAATAGCTTAGAATATTTATTTAATGGTAAAGTTTGTTTTTTTATATAAGGGTTAAGTTAATCATTTAGATTATGATCTGTATTGTGTAATACATAACATGTAAAGTAAATTTGGAGCTATAGCAGTGTGGTGTATATGATATGATAGTTGCAACAGTTTGTTTAAGTCATACACGACTAAGTTACGATCATGTCCTTAAAGTACCCAAGTATATAAGTATACAACCGATCAGCTGGTAGGCTGGTTTCGATCCCACAACCTTTAGGGTGATGGCCAGAATATTATGTTTAAAATTTTGGTTAAATTTTGTTAATAAACAGTCATTTTTGTGAAAACAATGTTTGGCACACGCATTCCAAAATTAAATACTTGGTAGGCACCAAGTGTTGATCTTGATATAAAATTAACAGTTTGCTACAGTTTAAATATTCTGGAAAAGGACTTGGCAAGTTATAAAATGTTTGCCTTTTATGGAATATGCTAATAATTATTATGATTTTGTAGTGCAGAAATAATAAAATGAAAGAAAATATAAAGTTTATATAAGATAAAAATCATAAATACTTTTATTATTTATCATTATCTAAAATTTCGGGAAACGTTTTACTTCTCTGCGACATTTTGAATACCTTTCCAGTGACCGGACAAACATGTTTGTCCTTACAGCAACGCGCGTGGATGACATCCCATTGGGGTAGCGTA
>CH000808.1:205607-222096 GCA_000149265.1 Ciona savignyi | reverse complement strand
GTTCGAGGGGAGAGCGTAGGCCTACAGAGCGCAATTCGTGCGTGACATTAATTCGTATGAGGACGCAATAGTCGCTCTCGACAGTCTTGGTAGATCAATGGAGAATATGGTGCTGGAGGTGAATTCAGCAATAAGAAAAGAAAGAACAAGCTCCCAACAATTAAAAGAAACCGTTGACGCATTGTCGCCAGTGAACTCACAGGATTCTGGTGGTTCATTTCAACCAGGGTCGACCAAGAGAAGGTCAACTGCAAGTAGTGATGGTGATGCGTCAAAACTTGCCAAAATGTAATAAACAAACTAATACATTTTTGCCGTTTTAAATAAAAATCACAAACAAGTTATAAATTGATTTTGGTGCTTTTCTGTAAACAATTTAATACATTCATTCTGTTAAAGTTTAAATAGGAAATTATACTTGTTATAGGATAGGGATAGAATAGAAAAATGAAAAATAAGTTTGGTTGGTTAACTATGGGACCCATGCGTTTATGCTTGCAGAAACAAACTACATACTCGGTGTATAAAATACAAATTGTGGTTAGGGACCCTGTAGCATAAATATATAGCATACAACATGTGTTTTACAAATAGTGTTGGATAAACACGTGGTTGACACTCTCTAGTATTAAAATTGTTTTGTTAAGGTATATTGGCGCAAAAGAAATTTAATTAATTTTTAAAACTGATTAAATAAAACGTACTTAAAAAATTGTCCTTCTGCGAGCCGAAGTGAAACAAATAACTCTCTTTGTTTGTTTTATTTTACTGTTTATACGCTCGTTTCATTTCGTCTCGCTTTCGTTTGGTTCGCCGGACCCCTCCCCCTGAGCGTTTCGCTCGCAAGCTCGGAAGCATTTTATGAACTTAGTTGAGCAGCTATCCGACTTGATCTAGGCCTAGACCTTATTCTCTTATAATTATAAAGTTTGTAATATTTTAACGTACGTTCATTGATATATATGATGGAAGATGCCTTTTTACGATTTATTAACTCTCCCGTCCCAATCGTAGCTCTTTAATGAGGCGATGAAACTCGCCTGGTGATAAGATAGATGCAGGTGGTTATTTTTAATAACACAAGTTCGGACAAATTAGTGTTAAAGCAAAGGCCTACGCCTACCCAGCTCGTTTCTTTTTTGTAAAATTGGATGAACCCAAACAGTACGATTTATTCTTTTTTTTTACTGCTGTACTACCAAAAGTGATGTTGTATAATCTTTAGATTTGTACTGGGCGATCGTATGCTTGTAATTCAGTAAAAATGCTTTAAATAAAATTGTTGTGAAAGAAACAAATACCAAACGAAATAGTTTATGGTTGTTGTCATGGCGATACGCATCGCTGCGCGTACGTGTAAACAGTACAGAATAATTCGCTTCACCGCGTTTGTCGCTTCACACTAGCGCATTTTTCGCTTCACACTAGCGCAAATGTTTCTTTAGTTTTTAGAAAATTACTAGATTGTTCTAGTGGGTCAATATTATTGCTGGAGAGAAAGTTTTAAAGCATATTAAATAGTAAATGTTTAATTAGTTGCCCTTCTAACTGGAGACACTGTAGCTCAAGTGTTTCATTTGTTTGTAGAAAATCACTGGATGGTTTGAGGGAGCTATTATATTGCTGAAGAGGAAGTT
Source organism: Ciona savignyi (assembly GCA_000149265.1). Lineage (NCBI taxonomy): Eukaryota > Metazoa > Chordata > Ascidiacea > Phlebobranchia > Cionidae > Ciona > Ciona savignyi. Next base: position 220,459 of record CH000808.1, on the reverse strand, counting down.
TTGAAGCTTATCAAAAGGGAAGTGTTTAATGAGTTATCCTTCGAACTGGAGACTCGGGCTCAAGTGTTTCATTTTTTGGAGAAATTCACTGGATGGTTTTAGTGGAGCTATAATATTTCCGAAGAGGAAGTTTTGAAGCTTATCAAAATGAAAGTGTTTAATGAGTTCTCCTTCGAACTGGAGACACGGGCTCAAATGTTCCATTTGTTTGTAGAAAATCACGGGATAGTTTTAGTGGAGCTATAATATTGCTGAAGAGGAAGTTTTGAAGCTTATCAAAAGGGAAGTGTTTAATGAGTTATCCTTCGAACTGGAGACTCGGGCTCAGTGTTTCATTTGTTTGTAGAAAATCACTGGATAGTTTTAGTGGAGCTATAATATTGCTGAAGAGGAAGTTTTGAAGCTTATCATAGGGGAAGTGTTTAATGAGTTCTCTTTCGAACTGGAGACACGGGCTCAAATGTTCCATTTGTTTGTAGAAAATCACTGGATGGTTTAAGGGAGCTATAATATTGCCGAAGAGGAAGTTTTGAAGCTTATTAAAAGGAAAGTGTTTAATTAGTTGCCCTTCTAACTGGAGACACGGGCTCAAATGTTTCATTTGTTTGTAGAAAATCACTGGATGGTTTAAGGGAGCTATAATATTGCCGAAGAGGAAGTTTTGAAGCTTATCAAAGGGGAAGTGTTTAATGAGTTCTTCTTCGAACTGGAGACACGGGATCAAATGTTCCATTTGTTTGTAGAAAATAACTGGATGGTTTGAGGGAGCTATAATATTGCTAAAGAGGAAGTTTTGAAGCTTATCAAAGGGGAAGTGTTAAATGAGTTTTCTTTCGAACTGGAGACACGGGCTCAAATGTTCCATTTGTTTGTAGAAAATCACTGGATGGTTTTAGTGGAGCTATAATATTGCTGAAGAGGAAGTTTTGAAGCTTATCAAAGGGGAAGTGTTTAATGAGTTCTCCTTCGAACTGGAGACACGGGCTCAAATGTTTCATTTGTTTGTAGAAAATCACTGGATGGTTTTAGTGGAGCTATAATATTGCTGAAGAGGAAGTTTTGAAGCTTATCAAAGGGGAAGTGTTTAATGAGTTCTCCTTTGAACTGGAGACACGGGCTCAAATGTTCCATTTGTTTCTAGAAATTCACTGGATGGTTTGAGGGAGCTATAATATTGCTAAAGAGGAAGTTTTGAAGCTTATCAAAAGGGAAGTGTTTAATGAGTTCTCCTTCGAACTGGAGACACTAGCCCAAATGTTTCATTTGTTTGTAGAAAATGACTGGATGGTTTGTGGAGCTATATTACTGCTGAACAGGAAGTTTTGAAACTTATCAAACGAGAAGTGCTTAATGAGTTGTCTTTCGAATTGTAGACAAGGGATTAAATGTTTGATTTGTTTGTAGAAAATGACTGAATGGTATTTGTTGAGATATATTAATGCTGAAGAGGAAGTTTTGATGTGTATCAAAAAGTATGTTATTAATAATCCCTCCTTCTAACTTGAAATACTATCCCAAATGTTAGATTTGTTTGTATACAACCACTAAATAGTTTTGTTGGAGCTGTATTATAACTGAAGAGGAAGTTTTGAAACTAAGCAAGCGAGAAGTGCTTAATGAGTTATTGGCGTATATTCAGCGGAAGATATCCAAGAACTTCCCACCGTTGGAAAGGAAGCGCGAGTGTATATATTGAGTAACACTTGCCCTAACTCTACAGTCTGATATCAATTCAAGGATGGATCGCAAATTACTTGTCGTTCTTCTTGTTGTGCTCATCTGCTTTGCTAGTGAAGGGGAGAGTTGGTGGAGTCGACGCCGTTATTACTCCCGGCGCCGACGCTATTACTACCGGCGGCGCCGATGCTATTACTACCGGCGACGCCGTTATGACGCAGAAGAGTAAGTGACGAAACAGGTTGAAAATAATTTCAACTTTCCAATTGTATTTATTTTAGACAAACTGAACCGAGTAATGATATGCCAACGAAAGAAGATATGGCTCAGCTCGGAGAATTGATGGCAAGCGACGGTGAAAGCCAACCCGCCAAGCAGCAATAATTACATAAACATTGTAAAAGTAAAAAATTGCATTCGCATTTATTTGCCCAATACAAGTTATATACTGCAACACACAGTTTCATGATATTTATAATATTGTACGCTGAGTTAAGTATGCAGCAACAAGTGTGTTTTAATGAAAATAAAGGCCCTTAACCACCTTGTGCACTTGGCCATGCCATATCGCCCGGCTGGCTATGTACAAAAAAAAACTCACGATCTAAACAGACTACATTTATTCAAGTTTTTCCAGGTGATTTGAAAATGAAGGGGCGTTATCGTGTTTGGCAAACATTAGATTGTTATTTATAGTATGTAAAATAAAATTTAAGACATTGCTTTAGTTTTAGGTAAACCGTTTAACCACTGAGTTGAGATTTGCCCATTAAGTGGCTAGCCTGAAACAATAAAGTCAAGCGAGTGGCAAGTTTTGCTTTAAACACATTTTGGTTGTCAGTAAACCGCTGACGCTCTAACCGATTTAGCTATTAGGCTTATAAACATAATCCTTATATGGTTTCAAATATAAAATTTTTGTTGAGGTATAATGGCGCAGAAAAAAATGTAATTAATTTATAAAACTAATTAAATAAAACGTACTTGAAGAATTGTCCTTCTCAGTGAAGACACTAGCGCAAATGTTTCTTTAGTTTTTAGAAAATCACTGGATTGTTCTTGTGGAGCAATATAATTGCTGAAAAGGAAGTTTTAAAGCTTCTCAAAATGGAAGTGTTTATTGAGTTCTCCTTCGAACTGGAGACACGGGCTCAGATGTTCCATTTGTTTGTAGAAAATCTCTGGATGGTTTTAGTGAAGCTATAATATTGCTAAAGAGGAAGTTTTGAAGCTTTATCAAAGGGGAAGTGTATAATGAGTTTTCTTTCGAACTGGAGACACGGGCTCAAATGTTTCATTTGTTTGTAGAAATTCACTGGATGGTTTGAGGGAGCTATAATATTGCTGAAGAGGAAGTTTTGAAGCTTATCAAAGGGGAAGTGTTTAATGAGTTCTCCTTCGAGCTGGAGACACGGGTTCAAATGTTTCATTTGTTTGTAGAAATTCACTGGATGGTTTTAGTGGAGCTATTATATTGCTGAACAGGAAGTTTTGAAGCTTATCAAAGGGGAAGTGTTTAATGAGTTCTCCTTCGAACTGGAGACACGGGTTCAAATGTTTCATTTGTTTGTAGAAAATGACTGGGTAATTTTGGCTAAGCTGTATATTAATTAAAGAGGAAGTTTTAAAATTAAGCAAGCGAGAAGTGCTTAATGAGTTATTGGCGTATATTCAGCGGAAGATATTCAAGAACTTCCCACCGTTGGAAAGGAAGCGCGAGTGTATATATTGAGTAACACTTGCCCTAACTTTACAGTCTGATATCAATTCAAGGATGGATCGCAAATTACTTGTCGTTCTTCTTGTTGTGCTCATCTGCTTTGCTAGTGAAGGGCAGAGTTGGTGGTGGAGTCGACGTCGTTACTACGCCCGGCGCCGACGCTATTATTACTACCGGCGACGCCGTTATGACGCAGAAGAGTAAGTGACGAAACAGGTTAAAAATAATTCCAACTTTCCAATTGTATTTATTTTAGACAAACTGAACCGAGTAATGATATGCCATCGAAAGAAGATATGGCTCAGCTCGGAGAATTGATGGCAAACGACGGTGAAAGCCAACCCGCCAAGCAGCAATAATTGCATAAACATTGTAAGAAGCGAAAATTTGCTTTCGCATTTATTTGCTCAATACAAGTTAAATATTTCCACACGCAGTTTCATAATATTTATAATGTTTCGAGGTGGGTTAGGGATAACGGGTGGTTTTAATTGCACTAATCGCTGAGGTCCACCGTATACACTTGGCCCTGGCAAGTCGTCCGGCCAATTGGCTCAATCGGTAGGAGTATCGACATTTTGCAGACAGGCAAAAGTTTGTGGATTCAACATAAACAACAGGCTGGGCGCATATGGAAAAGTGCTTAAGGCACTCTAAATATTTTAGGTCAATATATTTAAAAAATGAAGAAATATAGCTCAAAAATACAACCCGCTGTAAAAGTAAGGATAAATGGACGTTCGGAACAAGGTAACTTAAAGATTGCCCGTGTATTTACTTCGATACAAGCTTTACTCGCTTTGGGTAATAACCCATGAATAAATTTATTGTAATTTAAAATCTAAAACTTCGGAACTATATGGCTGGACAATCGGTTTTGTCAAAGTCGGTTGTAGTTAGGTACTTAACGGACATTGCCTGAACTCAGCGGAATAGTGGGTTCTAACAAATTGAAGGGACGTATGAATCATACACAACACACTACAATAGCTAAAGTATCTCGACAGTGCGCGCGAGGTGGTTTGACGATTGTGACTGTCGCTCAAAAGTTTTACTTTTTTGAGTGCAAAAAATTTATACCTCTACTCCCATCATATTGCAGTCTAAACACTATAAATTAAATGTTTTCTTTTTTACCATGCTAGGTTTCGATCCCGTGATGCGTTCGTCACCAATACCGTTTTTTATTTATTTTGAAATCGGTATATGTACCGGTCGTTTAACCATTCGCCCACATGACCGTTCCCAGCAAGTGATTTTTTAACCGACCTAAGCAAGTGATTTAACTTTATAGCAAAATGAGCGCCCTCGGGCGAAATTTGTTATTGCAAAATGGTTATGGGTGTTTTTTTTACCGGAAACAAGATTCGAACCCGTCATGCGCTCGTCTCTATAAGACCGTTTTTTATATAGCTGGTATATGTGTTGGTCACGTTAAACATTCGGCCAAGCGTACCATTCGGTCAAGCATATAACTAAAATACCGGCTATAGCTCCACTTTACGGCGATTAATCTGGTATTGACCGTAATTTTCTATCCGGATCTTGTGGCGGATTGACCAAAGCGACCGCTCCTATATACAACTTCCGAATTAAAAAAAATGGACTTATTTAAGCTCTCAGTATGAAAGGTTATCGGGGACCATTTCTAACAAAACCTTAAAAAGCGTTCTTAAAATAACTCAACATTCCAGTGCACTTGTGGGGCCAGGGTTTTTCAACACTCTAAATTGGCCGGGACCATGTCCCAGGGTCCGCTGCCGTCTATATAGCTAGTACATAAAACTCTGTTCCGACTCCATATGTACCCACATGGTGAGGAACTCAACTCGACTGGCAGCGGAACCTCCACTAAACAGACAAACTTGACAACTCGTACTCGTATTCTTTATTATATCTCTATGTATCTTTGTGTATAATCGCACAACGCTTTATAAAGCAAAGAATGACGTAGATAGAAAACAACTGCTTTAGGTGTCAATGTCGTCATGAGGTGATAAGTGTCAATGACGTCATAAGGTTAAACAGAACGAACACAGTTGGCGTCGATTAAATGAAATAAATGCAGTTTTTTGCAAATATAATTTCAAAACTACTACACACTATACGTTTAGCTGTCAAATTCATCTAACCACAAGTTTTACCGTTTGGTCTTGATTATATTTGTTCCAAATTTGTATTTTCCCTACAGTTTGGCGGTATCCCACTATAATTTAATAGTCCCGTCCCGAATTTGATCAGTAGGTAAATGCGTCGCCTTTAACGGGTTTCGTCTGGCCCGTTGGTCTAGCGGTTAAGTGCGTCGCCTTTCAATCGAAAGGTTGCAGATGCGAAACTGGTCGCTAGCTAGTCGGTTGTGTCCTTGGGCAAGGCACTTTACGGACATTGCCTGAACCCAGCGAATTAATGGGTTCTACCAAACTGAAGGAACGTTTATATCATATACAACACACTGCAATAGCTCCGGTAACCCGACGATGGGCGCGAGGTGATCTGATGATTGCCTGTGGGTTAACCCCCTTGGTTTTCCCATTCACGAGGATAAAGATAAATATCCTTATCCTATCACATTAGAAACTGGTTGCTAGATGTTTGGTTATGTCCTTGGGCAAAGCACTTAATGTACATTGCCGGGCCTCAGTGAAACGAAAGGTTCTAACAAATTAAAGAACGATATAGTACCGGACGGTGGACACGAGGTTATCTGACGATTAACCCATGTGTTAACGCCCCTTGCGTTTTTCCACTCCTGCGGTTAAATCATTTTCATAACCTTTCCTCGTAATATTTAAATCTTATCTTAATGACATTTGACGCCTGTTCATTTTACCGACTTTGCCTGTTAATGTGCTGTGATTTGTTTCATTGTAGTTGTTTAATAAATAAACTTCAATTCAAATTGTATTGAGATAGTCAAGTTTTTAATATTCCACGCTTCAGTCTACATTCCGATCATATTAGTGAGTCGTTTTGTATAGGTCATTTGTTTGTAAGCCTCTTCTTCTCGTTTCTGATCTTCAATTTGCCGTTGTTCCGCATTCCTCGCTTTGTGGAGCGGCATCTGGTCTTCCAGATCCGGACTAGAACAGCAAAAAAAAAAGTTTTTTGACCTAAAATTGTTATTTTTTCTCGTAGTGGCAGCCGAAACTTGCCCGTCTGGTTAGTCTGGTGGTTTAGTACGACGCCTTTCAACCAAAAGGTTGTAGGATCGAAAATAGTCGCTACCTAGTTGGGTGTTGTTCTTGGGTAAGCACTTAACGGACATTGTCCAGCCAAATAATGGGTAGTGTCAAATTGAAGGAACGTGTGTATTATTATACAACATACTGCAATAGCTCCATAACGCCCCAACGGTGGGCTCAAGGTGATCTGACGATTGCCCGTGTGTTAACCCCCTTGGTTTTTGTGTTAATCCCCTTGGATTGTAGGTTCGAAACAAGTCGTTGGTTAGACAGCTAGGTCCTTGTGTAATTTACTTAGCAGACATCATCTAGAACTAGTAGACTAATAGGTTCGACTAATACTGAACATCTGTCATACAACACATTTAAATGGTCCAGCGCGAGGGAACTCATTAAGAGTATTAAGGACTCTTTGCGTTGTTGCCGGATATTCGGATGATTCCTACGTTTTGGCCATAACATTCCTAATCCTAATGTATAATCGTAGAACAGCCTATACAGGTGTTATCCGGAAACACAATACTCCCTAACAATACTTCCAAATACTTACTATTCAGCATCTGGCTCTTGAACGGGCAAAGTCTTGTTGTATTCTTCTATATCCTCATCTCTAGGACTCAAGCTCTGGTGCAGAAGTTGTCCGTTCATGGCAAATTTGATCAGCATTTTAAGAGCATCATCGTTCAGTCCTGTTACACCTTCTGGCGTGATGTCATCGTACAGCTGTTAACAAGGAAAGATTTTCGGTTCAGTAAATTTTTTTGTTTCCATGATGAAAACACGAAGCAGGGCCTTTAATGAAAAACAGGAAGAACGACAAAACGAAAGTCGGTATTTATTTACATTGGGTAAATTAAGACTTGGCCACAAACCTAACCCTAACCGTCCAAGCGATCCTGTAGTAATAACAGATATAGCAAAAACGCTTACTTTGATATCAGTTGAGCCGTAACATAAGTTCCTGTATGGATTGTCATGCATATTGTCTGGATCGATTGCAAGTGTGTTTAGTTGGTAGCAGAAGAATGACATGAACTGCCCGTCTGTCACTATCACCTGAGAAGTAAAGGTTGTATGGTGAGATTATGGCATAGGATGGATTCATGTTTATCCCTGTGAATGGGAAAATCAAGGGGGTTAACACATGGGCTATATAGTTAGATCACCGCTTACCCACTGTCAGGTTACCAGAGCTAATTGCAGTGTGTTGTTTCTAATTCACACGTTCCTTAAAATTAGTAGAACTCATTTATCCGCTGGGTTCAGGCCAGATCGCAACATTATTTTTGTTTTCACGCAGAGGTACGAAACATTCCTGCTTCTTACATCAATTATTTAGGCAACAATCACTAAGTTTTTTAAACTTAGCAAACATTGACTGAACCCAATAATTCAATGAGTTCTTCTATATTGAAGGAATGTCTCATTCATACACAACACACTGCAATAGCTGCAGTAAGCCGACGGTAGGTGTGATGTGATCTGACGATTGCCTAAGTAAACTTCCATTGCGATTCCATTTACAAGAATAAACATGAATATCCTATCTTAACCCATGTATGAAGTTCAGACTCTGTCCCCAACCAACCTGAGAAGAGAACGGTCTTTCCACATCCGCATCCATCCAGTATCGATGATAATGTGCCTGAGCGGCCGTCCACACCCATCCACTCATCATTCCGTGACCTTTTATGTGCTCTTCAATCTCCTCTGTGATGTCACAGTGCTCCATGTTCTCAGAGTACCAATCCCGGGAGTAGCTGTGGAGTTGTGAAGATGATCATGGATATTGACCTGATAGCTCGATTTAAAAGTAACAAAATGGTGTCTTAAGATTTGTCCACAAACAAAGTCGTATATGGTTATTTACACATTGTTAAAGTTCTAATAACTTAACTGTGAGCATAATGTGTATTATTGTTCTCGAATGTGTGCATGAGGTGTTATCCTTTGCTCGACTGTGGACATAAGCTGTATTGCTGTGCTCTACTGTGGGCATGTGGTGTATTGCTGTGCTCTACTGTGGGCATGTGGTGTATTGCTGTGCACATGAGCAAGCCACCCTACATTGCTCCGACACAGTGGTATCTTATGAATCGCCCAAAACGAATTTCATGGATGATTATCCACACATTGTGATACTGTTATAGCTTAAACTACTCGACTGTGGGCATGAAGTGTATTAATGTGCACCTCAACAAGCCAATTTACATTGCTCCGACCCTTTATCCTCAAATCTGCCATTTAATCCCATGATGCTCGCTACAGTATGGAAACTTCATAAATGCCAGATTTAGATATGCCAATTAGTAATGCCCACCGAGCATAATGCACGGAATTGTAAAAAACGTTTTTGTTTTTGAGTTTATATCGAGATGTGTAAGAATATTCTATTTTAAAATATTCATGTTTATCCCTGTGCAAGAAAAAACACATGCAACGTTTTTCCATTGTATTGCCTACGCAGTTCGCACTATTATTATAACTTACTGTGCAGGTAGTATTGCCAACTGAGTATGCCCATATGGGTATGGGTTGTATATTGGTGGGGCTATTTCATCCAGTTTTTCAGCATCCATTGCATGTTGATAGCTGGGGTCCAAGTCCCCTCCAAACGCTCTGTGGCCTGAAGGTAGGCGGGTTAATTTGAACCTAACAGGAAGGGGGATAGTTGGACCCATCATAAGTGGGTAAATTTAAATTTATCAAAAATGGGCTAATTTGAACCCATTGTTATAAATTATGAATCCATATGATATAAAAGGGATTTAAGCAATTATAACTGCTCAAAATTTTACCCTTAGTTTTTTTGATATCTTAAAATGAGCAATATAACATGTTTAAAATGAAAATACTCAACCAACATTTGTTAACAAGTGTTTTGGATTCACTGTGGCGCAGTTGGTTAAATTGTTAGATCATATAGTCCAAGGTCTTATGTTCGAATCTCACCAATGCAGGTATTTTCTTGCTACCGTCACACTATTGCAACTTATATTGGACGCGTAGAGGCTGCTTCTACAGCTTGATAAACCGACATGTATATTTTACAACAACCATGCACTTTTGAATTTAAACCATACAACTTACATATTTCACCACAACCATGCACCTTTGCTTAACGCCTCAACCATACAACTTACATACTTTACCGAAACCCTGTATTTTGGTTAAGTTTACGGCCACACTCACCAGGACTAATTGAGTTCCGATAGACATTCCTCTTGTTCCTGAACACATGGGGGGTTGTGTGGAACGTAGGGATGTTTCCACTGCAACTAAATTCTCCGTGGTGGGGTGTGAACTCAGGAAGTTGTTCAGCTGTTCGTATCTATGTTTTGTTTAATAATTGTTTAACTGATTGGACACCTAACGCTCGGCATAACCAGAATGAAAAGTTTAAATATTTAGTTATAAATTATAATGCTGGGGTTGTTAAATACATTTTAAAATTATTCTTACATGACATGATATGTATAGTTAAGTTATGGTGTAAACTGAAACAGTTTATGGGTGGGAAAGTAAACTAAGACAGTTTATGGGGGGGTAAACTAAGACCAATGTATCGTAACCAAAAAACTATCGATGTTTGCCTTACAAATGACACCTCTGGTAAATTTGCCTAAGATAACTTAAACATAAAGTCTTCATTTTCAGTAAAAGCATAATAGCATGCATACTTAGCCTTCGTGCGAAACAAGCTTACATTTGTAAAGTTACACTAAAAAAGTAAACAATGAACAAGCTTCAAATCCAGTAAATTAAAAGGAAGTTTAATCATATGCAACAAACTGCAAATAGCTCAAGTAAACCGACGGTGAACACCCGTGTGAGAACACTTTAATCTGTGTGAGACCACTCCCTTATATAATCCTGCTGTAACCGGACAATTTTCTGTGTAATAACACTCCTTCGTGATCACATTCACGGGGAACATAAAAATCCTAAAAAATCGTGCATTAACCTTAATTTGGCTAACCAATTTTATTTATTCCTGGATTGATTAGCTCACAACTGCAAGGCACTTTGTAGACCCATATTTTACTGCATAGAACCAGCACCCACCTGACCCTGCATGTTTACATTTACGCGAAACAAAAAAATTATAAAAAATTTAATTACACTACCCTTAATTTGGTTAAAAATATTATATGTTTCTATTACTGCAAAGAATTAGGACCTGCAACAATAGCAAATCATGGCGCTTAGTCCATTGTAGCAAGGCACTTTGTTTACAGATCTTTTACTGCAAATAACCAGGACCTACTTGTAACAATGGGGAATCATGGCACTGGAACGCAACAGGAAGATCTTCAGGCAACGTCCACTTGAGAAAACCTCTTCCACGCAGCCAAAACATCGAGTTCTCAGCTTTGTGGTCGACTTCGCACGCATGTAGTTGTGGGTTGGATGGGGCAAGCATAGTTGCGAGGTGTGTCATGATTTCCGACATTATTTCTTCATTCAATTTGTGCTGTTAGGGTTACAACAAAAAAGAATAACTTTTTATAATATATCAGTTGTAGCCTGCGGTATTCGAATAAAAGCTGATGCACTGTTAAAAGAGATACATATAAATATCTATATAAGTGATAAAGTCATGAGTTGAAATCTCACTAGAGGCCTTTTTTGCCTTACATTGTATAACTTAACCTTAAGAGTGCACAAGAATGGTAGCACACTTTCAATTGCCATCATTGCTTGAACTAAGTCAAATTAAAAAACCAAGTCCTTCACAATTGTCAAACTAACATGAAAAATATAATTGGATAAAAGTATTAGGATTAACAAAAAAATATCTACTTTTGATAAGGGACTTTGCACAGACGAGCTTAGCTTGTGATGTTTCATCATCAGTATATCGTTAACAAACTCTCGGAGTTGAGCCAAGTACGTATCACAGACAGAAGCTTGGTCTATCACGTAGGGCATCCCGTGAATGTATTTCGTGTTGGTCAGATACTGGTAGTAGTAGGAAAGGTTTGGGGCGGGGAACTCGAAATCAAAAGTTTTGACGGTGTACTTTCGGAAGATGAAATAGTTGAGAAATAAGTGGAGTTGTTCTCTGACCTGAGAATTAAAAAAGATTTTTTTTACTATCTTTGTTGTGAGTAAAATGTCCTGAACAGCATCACAGTTTTCCAGGTTCGAGAGTTCGAGACCAAAGCCAGAATACCAAATTTAATTTATTTTATTTATTGTTGGATTTTTTTATTTACAATATTCACATAAAAAGCAGTTACAAATACAATAACAATTTTTTTTACCTAAAATTCAAGGAGACACCAATAATAACCAAGGGTTAACTAGTCTTGGTGCCCATTCACCTTAAATTAGTAAGTAAAATACTTAAACTAATCACAAAACACAAATGTATAATCATCTTATCTGAATATTAATTGTGATTAGTTTAAGTATTTTGTTTTCAATTTGTTTTAATGACCATTGTTTTGTATTCTTTCAGTTTGGGCATTAATAAATTTAATTTCTTGACATGTAAATCATACACAACACACTGCAATAGCTCCGGTAATTTGACGGTGGCTACGCGGTGATCTGATGATTGCCCATGTGTTTACCCCATTGGTTTTCCCATATACGAGGATAAACATGAATATCCTATCCTACATCATATCCCTATGTAAAACCGAACAAAAAAAACTAGAAAACTGATTGATCAAACATCAGCACGTACATTATCAGCTTCAAAAATAAGTTTTCTTTGAGATTTCCTAGTGATGGTGAAATCCTTATTTGTTCGCGGACAAGTTTCAACCCATTTCTTGTACAGAACATCATACCAACGTTTGTGCTTCCAATTGGAGTATTGGTCAACTTGAGTTGGGTATTCTGAAAGAAAAAATTGTTGCATTCAACCAAGTGAATGGCAAATTCTCGCCCCTTGATTTTCCACTACCGGGAGGTAAACAAGAGTCTTCTATAACACAGAATTAGTTTGATAGGGTAAAACTAATAAAAAGAGAAAGCGGGAAGCAGGGAAACTGCACACTAAAATGAAGATTATGACATTAAAGCAAAACATGAGGTTGGAGTTGGGGTTAGTTCTGGGGTTGAGATTAGTGTTTAGGGCAGGGTTTAAATTTAAAAAAGTATTTTTAAATAATTTGTATTTCATTATCATGTTTCATATAGGATAATATATTCATGTTTATCCACGTACATGGGAAAACCAAGAAGGTTAACACAAGGGCAATCATCAGATTACCTCGCGCCTACATGGGGTTATTGCAGTGTGTTGTGTATGATTCGAACGTTCCTTTCATTTAGTAGAACCCATTAATTCGATGGGTTTATGCAATGTCCAGTAAGTGCCTTGCCCAGGAATTCAACAGACTGGCTAGTGACCAGTTTCGTATCTACAACCTTTCGGCCGAAAGGCGACGCACTACACCACCAGACTAATCTGTTGGAATATCACCCCAGGCCCAATATCTCAATAAATTTAAAAGTTAGTCAAAACATTGACTACAGTATACCCCATGGTTTCCTCAATTGTTGGCCTTTCAGTGGTATCGCATAAAATTGTTTTTCTTTGAAATTTGTTTGACTGCGGGCCACTGCCGTCGTTGGGAAACTTCGGACACGCTTTTTCTTTGTTGGATACTCAGTACGTGAAGTTTGGGAAATATGGGCTGCGGATATATGATTGACAGGCGAAGCGAGCCTGGTGGCTTTCCGCTGGAAACACTTTGAGCATAAATTTCGACTAAACGACATCACATAACGTAAAATAAAAAATTTGGAATAATTTGATGTAAAATTTACAACATGAGCGTTTTTATGCGTGCAATGTGCACTCATGTGCGAAACTATAGACAGCGTAAACAAAAATTGTATTCTAAAATTTGCTACAATGCTACCATAGAGTACTAATATATTAGTACTCTATGATGCTACAGTAATAATTTAGATTAGAATTTTCATGTTTTATTCTGCTTAAAGAGAATTCAAAACAATTATAACATGTTCAATACTTTTAAAACCCCATGTTCGCCGTCGGGTTACCGGAGCTATTACAGAGTGCTGCAAACGTTTGAGACAACTCATTTTCACTACGTTAAGGCAATGTCCGCTAAGACCAATACCCCAAAATTTAGTGAATGATTTCATTCAACCAACCTTAGTCTGCATGCACCGCAAACTCCCTATGCGAGTGAGCTATTTGGCTCTGCTCTAATTGGTTATTTGTTTTAATTTAAGTGGACACCATTAAATGTGTGCACTGCAGCAAACAGTTGTCACTTATAGTTTAGTTTAGTTTATTTTTTGTTTCCACGATGAAAACATAAATCAGGATTTTTGAAAAAATTGGAAAACGGGAAAAAACGGCAAAACGACAGTCGTTAGAACACGTCTAAAAAACAAGCAATAAATTATTAAAATCCGGTAAAATTAGACGTGGCCGCTAAACCCAAATAAAAAAAAAATAAATAAAATGAATAAATAAATAACACTAAGCCTCGAAGAAAAGTGTGCGGTAAAGAGACCGTTATAATAAACAATACATTTTAAGTTCGTTTTTTTTTGTTTGAACAATGAAAACACGCAACAGAACCCTCTATACAAAAGTGAAAACGGAAAATTTTATTCAAGTTTTCCCCGATAATTTGCTGACGTTAACAAATTTAATGACTTAACAAAAATACTGCTTTGTCATAACTTTTTTCTATTGTGTTCACGTGATAAGTTTGGATGCTACAAAGACACTGGGAATTAAAACACCGAGAGCTTTTATACTTTACACAGTCACTGATTTGTTTACCACTTTGCAAAAGTCGCTGAGTTGACAGAGTTGGACTTTGAACTGAGCGCTCAACCTACTTACCGCATTATTTCGTAAGTTGTCAGATTTTATTTTATTACTACCGTCTAGTCCTTTAATTTATATTTTTAAAGATTTTCATAAAATACCGTTTGGTATATTTTGTAGTGCTTGTATAATAATTTACAAAATTTGTGCAGAATTTCTTGCATTTGGTTATACGTTTCACTATATATGTAATTGTTATAGGTTTTAATTTGTGTTTAAAAAATCCAAAGTAATTCTGCTTTAGTGACTTGACTACAAGTTGGAGTGACTAGATGACTTAGCAGTCTTTTCACTGTCACCCTGGCCAGCATAAATTATGTTTTTTTTTAATATTTTTAATGTGACACTATTTGTGTTTCTCTTTTCTTACTTATAAATTGTTATTGTTACTATTGTCAAAAAAACCTGCTGACTGAATAAAATCTTGAATCTTTATTGTATG
>CH000808.1:195013-205507 GCA_000149265.1 Ciona savignyi | reverse complement strand
TCCATTTGGTTTGTTGATGCTACATTTGGTTTGTTGATACTACATTTGGTCTGTTGATACTACATTTGCTCTGTTGATACTACATTTGGTCTGTTGATACTACATTTGGTCTGTTGATACTACATTTGGTCTGTTGATACTACATTTGCTCTGTTGATACTACATTTGGTCTGTTGATACTACATTTGCTCTGTTGATACTACATTTGGTCTGTTGATAAAATAATATAGCAAGTCTCTGTTTAAGCAGTAACCGTACGCAGAAAGAGGGTATGTCAAAAAGAGGGAACACGGGAAACTACATACTAAAATAAAGAAGGCCTTAGGATTAGTGTTAGGAATAGGGTTAGAGTGAGGTTTAGTTTTGGGGTTTATGTTTGAAGCAAGGGTAGAATTAGTTCTCATAGTTCTGTTGAGTAGTTTTCCCCTTTCTCCTTTTTAGAGTTGCCTGCAGAAAGGTGGTGTATTAAGAATTAGCTGATTAACAGTTGGTTTTTTCTTTGGGCAAGAAACATAGTGGGTGTTCCCTGAAACCTAGGTTTTAATTGGTGAATCATAAAGTACCGGTTTCTCCATTCTATACCATTAGTTCCAACTCTGTCCATAACATGATTTGATAATTGCCCATAATATCACGTTTCCAACCCACTAACTTAGACATGAGCATCCTAAATATGGAAATACAAAATTAAATACAAAGTCAGTTAAAAAGGATTTTCAACGTTGGTCATCAGGGCTACTTCTTTCTTATTTTATGACTCTTCAACTTTACGCTTAAGTCCTACTTATTAAATAAATGCTTAACTGGGTTGATTTCCAAGGTGTGTTTCGTTATTGCTTGTCACTGCATCATCTTAGTAGAAATATTTATGTTTTATATTTTGCCCTACTGAATAGATTGGTGGAGTGTGTGTAGCTGTATAGTTTTAAGATTGTAGATTTGAAACTGATCACTAACCAGTCTTTTGTGTCTTTGTGCAATTAGTAGTGAATTAGTTGGTTGAAGAGAAAATGTCATCAATCATATGTGAACACTGCAATAGCTCTTTTGAACTATTTCTACCAATAATAGGCTACTGGTCCTTGCTTTCTTATTTGGAGGGACAAACATAAATATACTATCCTATAACATCATTTAATTATAAACAAAATGATAGCTTGGATTAAGAGAGAATTTTACATATATTTTGGTAAATCGTTATAGTTAGATGTGGTATCCAAGATACAATGGTATCTAGTTAACCTAGAAACAGTAAACTAGGATAATTTTTTATTAATTTTGTTTCCCAGGGTCAACCCGCTTAGCGAGGGATAGTGTGATGCAGGAATTAAAACAGAAAGATCGAGAAGAAAGGAGCAAACTTGTGATCTGGAAACATCCCATCACAACCCTGCAATATTTTTTAATGGAATGCATCTCTAAGTTGCTTAAAGCTTCAATCAGGTACTTTCTTTGACATTCGGTCAATTGTTTGCTTACATTGTATTCCTATATTGGTAAATTGTTTGCCAAGTAGTCTTACTATATTGGTAAATTGGGTTTTTTAAATTGAAAGTCTGAGTATCCACTTGCTGTAATAGCTTCAGCAAATCGACTGTGCATATAACAGGACCAAAAATTCATCAGATTTTGGGCAAGTAAGAATTCACTCGAATGTGAAAGCTTATGTGAGTAACCGTTTTTTATGATGCTGCTTTAAGCATTATAAAGAGTCCGTATAGAGAGTTTGATGCGAATTTGTTTCTTATTTCCCTTTACGCCAGCTAAATAGAAAACGGTTGTGGTAAACTTAATTTAGTGTTTTATTTGAAACAGTAAATTCTTATTAGCATAACAAGCGTCACGCAAGCAATTTTTTGGCCCTGATATAAGCACGCCAAATACATTGCTTGAACACATTGGGTCATCAAATTTGAACGTATTTCTTAGTTTTTAAACTATGGTATTGTTTGTCATATAGACAGGTATAGCCTGGCATCAAGATGAGTTAAAGCCTACAGGATAGATTTCCTAGAACTGTTTCCTGTTCGGATATTAAATTTCATGTCTTCGTTAATTAAATGGGTACAGTCAATGTGTCCTGGCAGATATTAAAATGTATCACTGCATCTGCATGCATACATTGTTTTAATACTGCTTTTGTTTATTTGGGGTGGCTAAAATGCTACATAATCGGGAAGGCTATTAAAATAGTTCCAAACATTTTATTTTGCAACTGTTCTTAAGACAAATATAATAAGTAGTATACCAATAAAAAGCATGTTAGTAATCTTTTATAGCTTAATAAGAGTATGTGACCTAAATATTTTAAACCTTAAATATTTGTTACCGTAACTAACATGCTGACCGTACCATGGGTTTATATTTCTACACCCCTGAAAAAATACCAATTTTTGTACACGTATATGTTTTGGCTGTATTGTATATAATACGCAATTTGAAATGAGAGATTTAAAAAAAAACTTTGTCCTTAGGTTAAGAGAGAAGAAACTGACTGTTGCGTTCTTCATAATTTTATCGATATTTGCGTACCAGTTGTGTGTGACTGATGGACCACACTCAGAGGTATGTTACACCTTGAAAGGATAACTGTTTTTTTTTGTGAAGTTAACATTTTTTAAGCCATGCCATTTTCTATAGGCGACTCTTCCTCAGTAGTGGTTGTGCTTTCACGCTCTTTGTCGAAGTTTTATATCATTTCATTTTAACAATTTTTTAGGCTAATTATTGTAATCTTGGTTGGAGGTTATATTTAATGTCCTCATTGTTTAATGACCTGTTTTAACGATACTGTGTATTTGTGTTTTATTTTAATAACTGCTATTCATTACTGAAGCAAAAATTCAATAAACTGTACTAACCTAATTAAGCATGCATGTATTTTTAACACAATAATGTTATAAAGGTACAAGACAGCCCATTAGCTGTAATAGGAAACACATCATATTACTTGCTTTGTCAGGGTTTTATATCATTTCATTTAAATAATTTTTGATGCAACTTATTGTAATCTTGTTTAGAGGTTATATTTCATTTATATGTCCTGATTTTTAAATGACGTGTTTTAACGACTGTTCGTTTTTGCATCCTTTCCTGATCTGGTTTTTGTAAGGGAAAAAATTAATAAAATTCGGAGGGAAAAAATATATAAAATACTAAACCAAGCATGCATGCAAATGTAGAAGAAACATATTACTTGCAATAGCTGTTACCTTACTACTGCATAAAAATAAAGTATATTCTGATGCAATATTTTCCAAAATGATTTTATTTTTTTCCAGTCATTTAGGTCGTGGGGTAAACTCCTCAGTTGGTGTGGGTATTGGGTCGGTCTTGGTATTCTGTCATCCGTGGGATTGGGTACCGGTCTCCACACATTTCTACTTTACCTCGGCCCCCATATAGCTGCCGTCACACTTGCTGCATTCGAATGTATGTCGGTTGACTTCCCAGAGCCTCCCTATCCTGACCAGTAAGTTTCTGTTCAGTTTCATCTGTTACCACTTTCAGGTTTCAGTGCAGTCCTTTTTTATAATTTTATTAATTTAATGTTTACTCTAATTTGTTTTCTTTTTTTGGTCAAGGTAAGGTTTAACAGGCACCTCAAATTATTTCTTGTTCTTGGTTGTTATATTACCCCAACCCCAGTCAGCCTTAACACATCTACCACAGGATAGTCTGTCCTGATCAGATGGAGGACAATATGAGTATTTGGACGATTATTGGCAAAGTTCGTTTGGAGGCATTTATGTGGGTAAGTTGGGTCATATTGTCGATTTGTTAAGTTAAGCATGTCCACTTGTAATAAAACCTATTAAAACCTGTATGTTTACAATAATAAAATAGTAATTTCACTTTTTTAACATTTTATTATATCTTAATAGTTCTTTTGCGCTAATTTTCAATTTTGTAATAAAATAGAACATGGTATTTACACAGTTAACCTAAGTTTCTTGCAGTGGGTGAAACCAGACTTATTATGTTTAGTTGGTTTAGTCATTCGTAAAGCACCAGCTAAAAGATAATAGCATCAAACCATCCGTTAATAATTCAGTTGTGGGCTTATATCCAGAAATTTATCAAATTTTGTTTGAACTTTGTAATTAAATGGTTTAAACAAGACTTAGCAATAATTCCATCGTATTTAACATTCTGTGATAGCTCCGTAACCAGACTGTGGATATGAGATAATCCCACTAACCCCTTACCTCCTTCTGGCCTTTCTCTCCTAAAATACCTTAAAGACACCAATTATAACATTGTGATGACTATCTTTCACATCATAGGGTGCTGGTACCGCTATAGGGGAACTCCCACCATATTTCATGGCCCGGGCGGCAACGTTATCCGGTATCGACCCGGATGACGAAGATTATGAGGAGGCGGCGGAAATGTTCGAAGATCACCCTGACGGAGGAAACTCCATCACTTCCAGAGCGAAACTTGCAATGAAGAAGCTCGTGCAGCAAGTTGGCTTCTTCGGGATTCTTCTTGCCGCTTCTGTGAGTGTTGGACATTACATCTTTTTATTTTGTATCCACGCACTGTAATCACCTTAAGCAACTTGACTGTGGACACAGGTTGTTGTCGTTTTTTTGTTGTTACTTCGGAATTCTTCTTGCCGCTTCTGTGAGTGTCGGACAGAACATCTTTTTATTTTGTATCAAAGCACTGTAATACATTAGCAGCTTGACTGTGGGCACAGGTTGTTTTTTTCAGGATTCTTCTAGCCGGTTCTTGAAGTTTTGGACATAACATCTTTTTATTTTGTATTCACACACTGTAATACATTAGCAACTTGACTGTGGGCACGGTTTGTCGTTTTTTTTTCAAAATTCTTCCTTTCGCTTCCGTAAGTATATAACATCTTTTTATTTTGTATTTACACACTATAATTCCTTGAGCAGCTCGACTGTGGGCACAGGTTACCTGATACTCCAATTTATATACGGGGTACTACCTGTGCTTAGTCACATGTTAAAATATATGTAAGATAGAAATGCAGTGTTAAAGTATTCAGTGAGTATCGGACATATTGTCTTTGTATTTTGTACCCACACACTATATTACCTACAGCAACTCGACTTTGGGTACAGGGTGTTGTATTGTATGCTGCTGGAAAATAAAGCAAGGCTTTCCACCCAGAAGATAAACTTAAACAATTCCAATAACATATTGCCTTTATGTCTTAGTTTCTTCTATCTGACTATATATCCCGGATAAAAGAATAATATCTTACTTTGTTTTACTTTAAGTAACAGAATCCCCGGTTATATATGTATACTTTACACCAGGCATGGGCAACATACAGCCAGCAGGCCGGGTCCGGCCCATGAAGGGATTTTGACCGGCCTACATACTGTATCTAACCACACCCTGTAATTAAGATAATGAATACTATTCATGTAATAATCCTGCCCACCAAGAACTTTATTTTCCCACATCTGTCCTTCCAACTAGAGAAGTTGCATACCATTTTACACCAATATTACATGTTCCCACTGTAACAAATTAAACCTTGCGAGATTCCAAATTCCATTGTTTTTAAATTGGGAATTTAGGTTTTTAATGATGGGAGTGTTCCACAACTGTTTTATTCTCCTACCTAACCAATATACACCTTACCAGATTCCCAATCCATTATTCGACCTAGCTGGTATAACCTGCGGTCATTTTCTCGTTCCGTTTTGGACCTTCTTTGGAGCGACACTCATCGGGAAGGCGGTGATCAAAATGCACATACAGAAGATCTTCGTAGTGATGACGTTTAGTAAACACCACGTGGAGATGCTGGTGGATTGGATGGGGTAGGTGGCTGTTTTTTGTTGATACATAATAAAGGATGCGATCCTAACCGTTGAAAATAGCGGGGTGTGTTTCGATGAACCGCCGATGTTTAATGTCGGAGTGGGTGATGGGGTAAAAGGGGGTTAACCCTAACCCTAAGGTACGGGTGTGGTAGAAGTTGATGCTTATAGATGCTTTGAATAATTTAAAAATTGTCTTTTTCATAGCACTCTCTGGCACTTTTTATTGTAACTGGATGACACTAAGTAATGAACTATTTTGATTTGTCACTAGATGGTACTATTGAGTCTTATTTGTGTATAGAGTGGTGTTTTGTGGAGCTAAAAAAGTCTCCAGCAAGTGCAGTCTTTAAGTGTTTTCACACAACAAAACCTAGATATATGCTCAATATATATAATTTATGAACACGGCCCATGGGTATTCGTCATATTACCACATGTGCGCTGTCTACTTATTTAAACCATTGCAGTGCATTGTATATAATGGAGACATTGTTACATTCTGTTCAACCCATCAGCGTCTGTAAATTGCCTTGCACGCAGCCGTTCAGCTAACAGTCTGTTTCCAACCACAACATTTTCAGCATGTGGTCTAATGAGCTAACCATGTTCGGTTTTTGTTGATTTATGACGTATACGCCTATATTTAGCTGGAATTTGGTGTGGAGTATTTTTGTGTGTGCTGTCCTGCTATGCATTTAAAGTGTGGAAGAAATTATGCATTTAAAGCTAAGCAACGTTGGTTTATTGTTGGGATAAGCCACTACTTTTTAAATGCATAATTCATATCGCCCAGTTTTAAACTTAAGTTCCAATTATTTATCGAAACCCCAGGACCAGTGAATCCCACTCTATTAGATATTGTTTAATGACTATATATTTCTAGGTTAAGTTTCAGACTCACAGTGGGCTAGTCAGTACTCATTAAGACTATTTTTTTTTATATATGAAATAATGGATTCTTCCAAATTAAAGGAACGAGTAAATCATGCCCACTGTAATAGATACGGTAAACTGACGGTTGGCGCAAGGTAATCTGACGATTGCTATTGTGTTAATACACCTTGTGTTTTCCATTCATGGGGATATATATTCTATCCTATATAGAAATAGGTATCAGTGGCGTTATCCATTCAGCAGACACTAAATCGTACTGTATAGGATAGGATATTCATGTTTATCCCCGTGAATGGGAAAACCAAGGGGGTTATCACACGGTTAATCGTCAGATCACCTCGCGCCCATCGTCGGGTTACCGGAGCTATTGCAGTGTGTTGTGTGTGATAGACACGTTCCTTCAATTTGGTAGAACCCATTAATCCGCTGGGTTCAGGCAATGTCCGTAAAGTACCTTGCCCAAGGACACAACCGACTAGCTAGCGACCAGTTTCGCATGTATATTGGTCGGTTGCTGTGGGCCTATTCATTCGGTTCCACTGTTTAACTTCTATTATTCTCTATCACAGGTACCTCCCTTTGGTAGGAATGCCAATGCAGATTCCGTTCAAGGATTTCTTGCAGAAGCAAAAGGAGAATCTGCATCACAAACCTGGGACCCATATCGCGACTGTAAGGATTAAATGCTTTTTTGTTGTGTTTTGTTGTCTTTTTCTTGAACTGTTAAGTACATGTTCCTAGACATGTCAACGAAACATAAGAACTCGCGCGCGCACACACACAAGTCCTACACGCGCACACACATACTCTTAAGCTGGAGCTGGCTGACAAGCAAGATGTTTTGTGTAAGATAACAAACACGCAGCGTGTTTTTGTGTGTGTGTGTGCGTTTGTGTGTGTGTGTGTGTCTTTGTGTGCGTGTTTGTGTGTGTGTGTGCGTTTGTGTGCGTGTTTGTGTGCGTGTTTGTGTGCGTGTTTGTGTGTGTGTTTGTGTGTGTGTGTGTGCGTTTGTGTGTGTGTACTAGGTATTCGGCTATTTATCTTTACAAAATACGGTTTATTTGATGGACGGTAAATGTATTTAAAATCGTTTTTTTTGTAGTCGGAAAGCTGGCTGCAATGGGTCTTCGAAAAGCTCATAATTGCGATGGTTCTTTATTTTGTTATTTCTATTGTCAACTCGATGGCGCAGTCCTATATGGCGAAGAAACAAAAAGAAGCACGTGATCAAAAAACTCAAAAATAAGAACTTATTTGTGCCAGTGTTTTCAGAATTTCATTTAGGCTTTTTAAAGGCGTTAAGCTGAATTTGGTGTTTTTTGTTTTGTAACTTCAATTTAAATGCTTTATTTAAGAACTTTTTAAAAGCCAATCTTTATATTGTGATGTTAATTCCGGTTTATATAATACTTTCAATATTTTTTCCGCCATAAACAATTTTTGGTGCATATTGTATAACCGTACATTCAAGTATTATTTTCCAGAACTAAAATAATCTTACCACCTTCGCTTACAAATGACATTATCGCGAGGCAGCTGTTAAACTTGCGTGTCCAATTTCTGTTTAAGCTGCTTTTGAAATCTGATAACTTTGAAAGCCGTTTACGCTTGTGGAAATGCAATGGTTTGTTCGTAACAAGTTTACCCCTTGGTCGTGCAATAAAGTGTTGCCAGAGATATCGTCTTTCTTTTATTCTGTTTCTGTACAATGGGTTCCCGGAACTGGTAAATATGCGGTAGGATGTGTGTTTTTTAAACAGCGCTCTGTTTCGAATCCATGATCGTCAGTAGGACCGTTTTTTTGTATAAGAGTCGGTATATGTATCAGTCGCGTTAACTATTCGGCCAAACGACCGTACAAGTAGGATATTTATTCATGATTTATTGAAAATAATTAAACGCAGGGCGTTATTGCTATATGGCAAACAAACCATGTATGTGAATACGCAAGGAAATGTTATCACTTGGTCAATCGTCAAGTTATTCAATGACCGCTGTCAGATTATTCGAATTGATCCCCGTTATGCTATTTTTTTTAAATACAGTATATCCCTTTCCAGACCAAAATCCGCGCGAGTATGCACACCGTACAAGTAAGAATTTACTCCCGCAAATAAAAACGAATTAACTTACCGCGACCGTGTTCTATTCAACTCACGTATACCGTTTTTATTATACATATGGTGCGTCCGAATATTTGGGTCTATAATACTCATCAGCATCATAATGTCAGATTCTTATAATACCGAATTTAAACAGATGTCAAACAAAGCACAGTTACGTAGTCATGTTTAATTCCGTTATTCACGTGAGCTTCCACATGCGAGTGAATTCTTACACGCCCAAAATTTGATGGTTTTTGTCCCTGCCTTTTGTAATGTCGTGCTTTAATGGCTGTTCATTTTGCCGTCTTTTCATGAGCCGTGATTTAATTCTTTTGCCATATTTACTGGGGAAAACGATGAATAAAATACAGAAGACTTAAAATGCTATTTCGTGAATTAATTAATGAGTATAACTAAAAATCAATTACCAAGAACACACTGCAACTGATGTTGTAATCTGACGGTGACACATACCATAATTCCCTTTCGTGCTTGCCCATTGATTTCAGCTGCACCGCAGCTGGTTTTCCTTGTAGACTAGCTGTTGTCTTCCACAGCAGATTGAAGGCGAGCCCAGTCTTTGAAAATTTATACCTAATTGCCGCCACCCGATTATACTTTGTTATGATTGGCTACGCCCCAAAAGAAACCATTTTGCTGAACGCCGTAAATTGCTACAGTTTTAAATTTAAAGGTTTGCAAATCATAGAAAGACATAATTGGCCATTTTTAACCGTACTCAGTTTCGAACCTTGATAGACTCGTCATAAAGACCTATTCTGCCTAATATTTGCTATATGTATCGTTCGCTTTAACCGTTCGGCCACACAACCGTACCAGGATTAGCTTTCTTGTGTTATCGATGGGCGGTTCGAGGTGTAAAACCAAAGATAAAGCAACATTTTACACAAATTAACACAATAAAACTATCCGAGGTATTGCATTGTGTTGTGAGAACTATTGTTCGAATTATGGTTCTGCAGTTTAGCCCAATAATCTATGCTATAGATTGAAGCAACGTACGCTAAGTGCCTTACCCAAGGATTCAACCGACCACCTAAAGCAGAGATGGGCAAACTACTGCCCGCGGACAAATAGTGCTTTCTGGTTTTTAATCAGTAATTTATTATTACATTTTTATCTATTAACAGTGACAAATTATAAGTGAGTAGCGGCTTAATCACTTGGTCCGTCAGTCGAAGTATAAAAAAATTATAGGCTTCTGACTTAAAAATGGGCCCACATATGATATAGGGGTTTCGACCTGACGCTTGTAAATGGACCGTTCGCGCTCACCATTGCAAAGACAAATCGTTCTGGAAATTAGAAAATGTATTCCCATTACTAACCTATCTATAATCAAGCGACAAAGAGTTTTTTTTTAGTTTACCGTAGGTGACTATTTTCCGGGCAATAAGGAGGGAGGGTAAACTGCTCACACAAACTATTCAAACTTATTTTAACCCTGCCCCAAACACTAATCTTAACCCCAGAACTAGCCTTAACCCCCATCCCATGTTTAAAACTAACTCCAATGCCCTAATCCTCATTTTAGTGTGCAGTTTCCCTCCTTTCCGCTTTCCCCTTTCCCTCCATTTAGTTTCTTCACTATTTTCCCACAGTAGCATTAACCTATCCTTTTGAGCTTATAAGCAATGCTGTTTATCACGTCTTTGCTATTATGC
>CH000808.1:149028-190979 GCA_000149265.1 Ciona savignyi | reverse complement strand
CTGTATTTTCTTTCACAGCGTTATAGCTGTTTAAATTTTCTATGTATTTAGTTTTGATGGGATAAAAAGGGAACCGGGAACAGTTTAGGCCTACCGTGTACTGTTAAAATATTACACAATCTTTTTTCTCTATGAACGGATTCGTTTTGGAATCAATCCCTATAAGTAAAGGGTCGGTCGGCATATTTTCCTGAATGTACGTCATCATAACCTTGCTTCCCTCCGAAGTCTGCAAAAAAATGTTCAAAGTTAGACTCAGTTAATAGTTTTTGGAAACAAACATGACTTGTTAAAAAACAAGTTAATAGTTCAATTTTCTTTGCTGGCAAATGATGAAGGAAACTAGTCTTGCGATAAAAGCTAAAATTGGGCAGTAGGCCACTATTACTCATTATGGTAATATGGTTTACGGTGTATTTTTTATTGCTTTGTATTTTAATTCTGCATTTTCGTTGTTTCGTCACCTAATTGTTCATTATTTTAACAACATAGATCGAACTAACAAGTTGTTTTATTTACCATGTTCGTTTTTATACGATTACCGTGGGGTTTTATTTGCCAAATTAATTGTTGGTGGAACGATACCCTTCAATCAATTGTTATTAAAAAGTAAGCCGATTCAAAAACAAAACCTGAATATTCGATACGAAATGTATACAAATGCAATTGTGCAAACGATAAGCGTATCTGGTACATTATTGATGCCGTGTTTAAGATAGCGACGTCGGATCAATAGATAAGATGTAAACAGGGCGGAACCCGCATCAGACTTGTATACGTTAATGTAAATGGAACTATAGCTGGAAGCTATTTTCCTGCTTCATTATACGTTAATCTGTAGGCCCAACAATCACGTATTGCAACTACATATTAAGTAGTGCGGCAGCACCACTATTGTGCACCTGTTTATTATGATAAAAGCTAGCCTTCGTGATTCATACTATATATTTTGTTTTAGGTTACAAACACACACGCAAGTGCCTTTGCCGGGTTGGCAATTAGTATTGTATTTTCCCACGCGTTTGTGAATTAAGATTAATGTAGTCTAATAAATAAGAATACTTTGGGGTCATGAGACAGATAAACCGAAAAGGTAAAAATATTGGGCTCTAAACCGATTGTACACGTATTGTATTTGTATACGTACAATATTGAAATCCATAAACCAACGTTAACAATCCTTCGGTCGATTTGTTAGTCAAATCGCTAATTGCTAAAGTCAGTTTTTAGTTACTTGACGTAAAAGTGCAAGCAAATGATATAAGGTATCGCTTTTAGAGGTGAATTGTCTTGGTTTGTCACTGCGTTCCAAACCGCACCTGCTTCTGTACCGTTTTAGCGTTTGAATAATTTAGGCAGCTTTTCTCTGCACATTGCATAAGAGACAGTTAATCCACAAAGAAGTAAGAGCCTCTTCGTTTCAGGATTTGACATTGCAACACTTTGTATAGAAATTTTAAATGACCAAAATTTATAAAAAGCCCTTACGTAAAGCATAAATTGGCATGATAAACAGGTGTACCGACACCCAGGGGGTCAATATTCAACCAACGGTGGGAATAATCATGTAGAGCCCTTGCAAAATCTTCAAGCCGTGAAACCCGCTTTAGCGGTTTTACTCCAACAAGCATGGCATAAATTGATTCTCATGAGTGATCGTTAGTTGAAATGCACGTACAGACGCTGACCTAGTTTCTAGTTTTTCTATCAATAATGAGGTTCGTACAGGTTATAATTGGCCGACCAACATAGCGAATTGAATTTTAACCAAACAGGTGACGAGTTTAACAAACAACTAAATGCCCTCCAGGTGTAGATAGCGGTTAAAATTTCGCTTTATCCGATGTTTATTTAGGCTTGACGTTGCAAACCACACACCATTGCTAAAGATTTTGGATTAATCAGATAAAATTATTTACTTTTAAACAGTACCGCATTTACAGTCAGAATACACAGTTTAAAAGCACATAATACTTTATGTGGAATAAAACATCATAAAACCAGTAAAATAAGTGTTTGACCAGCTTAAAAACAGCTGACTTAAAAGATGGTTGTATCAACAATCATCGGTTGACTTAAAAGCGCCCCAAAGACTATCTGGTCATAGTTTCGTCATCAAAAAAGATACTCTTTGTAGTCGTAATGCACAATATTATACCTTCGTGCGGTCTAATGCAGATTCTCGTTTGAGCTGATCAATAAAGACCTTCAACTCATCTGCGTTCATCAAAAGAAACGGGTCTTCTTCAACGTCTCCCATCTTGCTTTGCAGTTAAACTTCTTTCACGAGCTTCGCGACCGCTTAGTGCAAAAATGGAACTACACTTAATTGCGAAAAGCGCAAAGCACGTAGCTGTCAATATCGGAAAAATTAACTGCCGTATTACCTTACTTAGCCTGCACGAATCACAGCAATCGGTTATAGCATTTGACATTTACAATCTCAACACAAAACGAATTTAACCAAACAACCCGCCTGGCATAAGCTCGGTATAATATGAGGGAATAATGCACGTTCTCTCTCACTAGCTCTCAGAAGAAAAAGGAGAATCGCGGCGATTAAAGTTTCGTTTCAAAGGCTCAATATTTCGGTAACCTCGCTATCGATCACGCTTGTCCTTTCCTGGTCACTGGTCGATTGAAGGAGCTTCTAAAGCTTTCTTATTAAGCTTCATCACAATCTGTCGTCTATCTCCAGTTTTTAATCACGCTGCTACATATGCTCTTCAAGCTTGAAATTGCGCTGTTCCCTTTGTGCTCTGGTTATTTGCTTTACGTTTTGTTGTTTCGTTTGCCGCGCACGCCTTCGCTTAATCTTATAACTGCCAATGTTACAAGCACACTACACCTGGTACGTTAAACCAGTAGTTTGCAATCCTTACAATCGTGAGAGATATTATCTTCAAGTGAATAAACGTGTCCTTCTCAGGTCAGTATACACAGTGCATGCACTGTTACTATCAATCTACCATTAGTGACGTAAGCCCTACGTGGTGTCAACGGTTTACCAGGAAATGTAGAGTGGGCTGCACAAATGTGCGCACAACCTTACCTATACTGATTTATAGCTTACGTGTATATTAAAGCCTCAATAGCTATTGACTGTTTAAATAATCGTTAAATGTTATGTGGCATAATTAATCCTACGTCTTGCTATAGAATACCTTACTTCAATCGGTTACTTTGAAACGATAGGGACGACGTTTCTTTAACCCATGAAATTACAAAACACTTACTATTTTTGGTTTTATGTTTATCACGTATTAAAACGCAATACACAGATTTGGGGGTATTGCAAAAGCTATGCCTTTTTTATATAGCCTATACAACTGCATCAAAATGGATTAAAATTAAAAATTAAAATCGAGCATAAAAAATTAAAGACTAAACCCTTATTTCAGGAATTTAAAAGCGAAGTAGAGATAAATGAAAAAGTGAAAAAATCTTTACTTTCAACGTTAACCCAAGTTAAAACAAAGTTGCAGAAAAAATGAAGTGTGTATGTAAGCAAAAATGCAAAAGCTGTATGTTAAAAGTGTAAACGAAATCTTTATAATATAGTTCGTTCAATTTTATTTTAGATCTTTGATGTGATATTTGTTTCAGAATTAATTGAATCTTTCCGAGGATTGGGCTCAGTACTTGCATTTGTTTCTACTTTTTCTATTCCTGGAAGGTAGTGCTTCATCGGCGTGAACTTTTCCTTTTCATATGCATCAGCCTAAATATAGAATTATTAGATTGGTTTTACGCGCGACTTACACGCATGGATGCACATTCAATACACAAAGATCTACTTTTATTATTTTTGAACAATGATGATGATTATTTATGTTCATTTTTATTCCACAATTGTTAGGTGAATAAAAATGTTCACTATAAGTAAATAATAAATCTGACAGAACAAACTGCAATTTTAAACACATTCGTTTTAGTTTTTGAGCATTGATTTATGCCTCCTAAATTAATGAAATGTGGAATTAGAGGTAAGCTGGCCATGATTTATCAAAATCGATCAATAACGTTCATCTGAAAACCATTTCACTGATGTATTAGAAGATAAATTACTGTTTCCCCAAGGCCAATTAGGCATTTACTAATTATATTCATATTTTACTTTTTCAATGCGGCTACAATGCAAAGTACACGGTCTTCTTCCCATTAATTATAAATCCGCACTTGTAATTAAATGCGACGGTTCAAATACCCACTCGGCAAAACTTTGGCCTTTAAAACACATGAAGAGTATTAAAAAGTGTTTAAGTAATCTAAAGCCCTCAAATCTAGAGCTCATACGTACCAAACGTACGAAAGTGAAGGTAGTTTTGATGTTAGTTAGTTTAGTAAGTTTATTTTAAAATTTATGCTGACATCACAATTTTACAAACGACAACAATATATACAGTAAAGTATAGTACTGTACAGCAAAGGATGCAGCGAAAGACCGAAAAGTCACCGAGTCAACTGCAATCTTTATGTTTAATTATATAAATAAATAAAAAAAAGAACTACAAGTGTTTACTATATGTCAAACTCTACCTTTAAATCGTCAATATCAGATGACCAGTTCCGATAATTCTCTCCCGCTTGACACCTCATGCATCTCCTAAACGATTCGGGAAGCCAACCCAATAACTCGTGGTCGAAAAGTGATGTGACAAAGAGTGGATTCACGTTTTTACGCTCGCGCCATCCACCTGTGTGCACATATATCCTTGTTTTAAACTTGGTACCGTATGAATATTAAAGTTTTTTCTTTTAAAATTGATTTTCAAGGAAATTTCAAAACCGCGATGCTCTCTGTACTAAGACTAGAATTCTGTGTAGAAACTGGTCGCGTGAACCATTTGGCCACACAAAACGTTTAATCCACTTGTATATTAAAAGCAAAGTCAGCTTAGCGACTTTTGCTTTAGGTGTTCAAATTAGGCTAGAAGGAAGGTGGGCGGCCTTGTGTCAAATGGATCAGGTGAACGATACATATACATATTTCTGTATACAAAGACTATTCGTGACGAGACCATTATGGCCTCGAAACTAAGCTTAGTAAAACAGAAAGAGTTATGTATAGAACATAAAAATATTTCAGGGATTTCGATTAGATTGATGTTTTGGACTGAATGCCAACATGGGAAAATCCATAACGGTTGGCCCGCTGTCCCTAGAGCTATCAGTACTAATGAGGTTATTCAAATCTCATTTGTCTCACATGTTAGTAGGCTCAGTAAAAGTCCGATAACTAATGTTGTCCCGACGCCGATACAGCTGTAGTAAACATAGGAGATCGAATAAAAATCTGCAATCGCAGGAATCTCCGGTGCCACGGTGGTGGTCATCATTGCGGTTGACATGTTTAATGCTATCGTTGACGGGACGGTCGCGTTACTTGAAATGTTCACCTGCATAAAAGATGAACTTATTTGTAAAATCCTCTCCGTTTACCAGAAAATAAGGGTCGTAAAACAGCTATGCTACAATAGCATCGTGTCCAAAACAAACCAGCCTATTATTCATTCATCACAACCTCATAAAATATACTGGCACAATGTAAAAGGGTGACAGAAACCAATTCAAAATATGTACAAAATAATAAGTGACACACCTTATATGTATTAATTACTTTGGAAACTATGTTTTTAAGGCCAACTTGTTTTATTGCAGTCTGTTCGTGTTTTATTTCGTGAATGGAAAAAACGCAAGGTGCCTTTTCACACAAGCAATCGTCAGATTACCTATCGCCCATCGCCGTTTGTCTGAGCTATTGCAGTGTGTTCTATATAATTGACATCTTCCTTCACTTTTTGTAGGACCCATGAAATCACTGGGTTGGACGATTAAGTGCCTTACCCAGGCACAAAACTCAATAGTTAGCCAATTTTGACGTTGCAACCTTTTATACAACGTTTTGGCTGAATGGCTACGCACTAACCAGCAGGTATTCAGCCAGTAGTTTTTGTGAATGTGTTTTTGAGCAGGGTACCTAATTAATCTAATCCAGTGGGTTCAAATGGTCGTTCAACGTTAAAATTAATGCCGGGTAAATTGCAGTTTGATGTATATGCTTTAGACGTTCCTATTGCCCTAGTTTATTCCATTTTTTGACGATAACCGCCAATTATTCTGCCCCGAAGACACAAACCTTCCGACGGCCAAAACGCCTGATCTATACTTCTTATTACTCTAGTTGCAATCCTATTTTAACCTGTATAATCAATTTAAAGAAAACACATATAAATGTTTTAAACACACAGCAAAGTTAGTGTAAAAACAAGTCAAACGTACCACGGGACATCCGCTTTGATCTAAGGGCAATCTCCTAGCAAACTCGGCAGCGGGTGGGTAAGTCTTACTTCCAACATAGACCCAAATAGAGACTGCAAGTCCGCTCAGTAAGCCAACAAATGCGCCCTGAAATGCCATGCAATGTTGCGGTTACTTTTTGTACAATGTGGTTATGAATAGGAGCATATGCGTGTAAAATAAATCCCTTGGTTATATAAAGGTCAATAAACACTTTACAGCGTTTCTATGGATCAGTGATAAATGGAATATGCCGTTCAAAATGGTGTATCAAATAAGAGTCACAGGGCATTAGCTTCGTCAACCCGACTCATAAAAAAGCACATACTTACAAATATTTTTCCTACATATAAACTGTTTTATTCCCTAATCTACAGGCCATGAAACATTTAAAAGCGTGCGTGTATGTGGTATATTTATTTGTAACCCAACAAACATCAATTCCTTAAACCTATATCAAACAATTGGTCTTTTTACACCTATTGTAAAAACACAAAAAATGTTTTAATCGAGTTAAACATTTAAAACATGTTTGGGTATTTTTTGTTTTTTTGTTGTTGTTTTTTGTACACCAACATAAATACTTAACCCGGAGAGCATGGATTACAAGTTTGAATTGTTAAGTCGGAATCAAAAACCCAACAATTTCTGCTTGCAAAAACACACGTTTTACTGTATAATATACACCAAGTGTTATAAGTTAGATAGGTAACCCTGGAAAGGGGTCATTTTTGCATACAGAAACATATAGCGTGCAGACATGATAGGTTTTACAAAAAAATAATGTTCAGTACGCCAGCTAAAAAGGAGTGCGTATTCTGACATATTAAAATCTTGTTTTCAAATATCGCTGTAACCATATTCCACACGAAGGAGTCACCGGTTCAGACATTTAGGCGCCCGCTTTATATGGCAAGTATCGTGAAAATATTTAATTCGACGACCACCAAACAGTGATTCATACGTTATTTTTTTATTTCAAAGCGCAGGGTTTATTATAAAACGTTGGAGATAGTAATTTTTGATAAAACTATCAGTGGAACAGGATAAAGTTACAAATAAGGATAGGATAGGATATTCATGTTTATCCCCGTGAATGGGAAAACCAAGAGGGTTAACACACGGGCATTCGTCAGATCACCTCGCGCCCATCGTCGGGTTACCGAAGCTATTGCAGTGTGTTGAATATGATAGACGCGTTCCTTCATTTTGGTAGAACCCATTAATCCGCTGGGTTCAGACAATGTCCGTTAAGTGCCTTGCCCAAGGACACAACCGACTAGCTAGCGACCAGTTTCGCATCTTCAACCTTTCGATTGAAAGGCAACGCACTTAACCGTTAGACTAACGGGCCGGACAAAAACTAAATATGCAACAAATGGTAAATCATGTATGCACATGTTTCATTTCATATATTAACCTATACTTACGATCGAATTGGCAAACGGAAACAAAAGACCAAGCGTGAACAATCCGACCAACGGTCCCCCCACCAAACCCAATATGCTTAACGCCGCCTCAAGCACGCCACCTAGCTGTGAAGCTAAATACGCCATTGCGATACATAGCCCACCGTATATAATGACAGAACCTGGAAACCAATCCATGTTAAAGTTTTGAACTATTTAATAATATGTTTAATAATATGCTTACCTTTAGAAACCCACGTGTACGTGGTGTCTGACCATTTAGTTACGGGTTTGATAAAGTCTTCTACAGTGACGCAAGACATAGCATTGATCCCGGACGAAACAGTGCTGAAAAAGACATAGGTTTAAACGATGGACCTTTGTTTTCGAATAGTTAG
Organism: Ciona savignyi; assembly: GCA_000149265.1. Taxonomy (NCBI): domain Eukaryota; kingdom Metazoa; phylum Chordata; class Ascidiacea; order Phlebobranchia; family Cionidae; genus Ciona; species Ciona savignyi. The sequence continues at coordinate 182,872 of CH000808.1, read as the reverse complement.
CGGGACCGAATCATATACCAAATTTTATTCTAAAAGGGGCTTAACCAGCCCATCGCGGTTTAAAATTCGCTAAAAGCAAATATAAAACTATTACAAGAAAAAAAAAATTTGTATACTATTCCTCCTTACCTTAAACTTCCTGAAAAAATGCAAGAAACGACAAGACCGGTTACTCCGGGATAATCTTTAAACAACTCCAGCGCCATGTAGGGCAGCAACTGCAAAAAAATGAACAAAAATTACACAAACACTAACACAATCGTCATGTATGCCAGAATTTTAAAGTCCAATTATCTGACATATTAAGAAAGGTTCAGGGTTTATAAATAGTTTTCAACATTTCGATTTTAAATACAAAAACTCTCATAGTTTAGAAAATAAGAAAATAAATCAATAAAAATATTTTAAAAAACATTTGGTTAACCTGATCAGTTGCGCCGACTTTCCCAGTCCCAAGGGGATCGCAGTCATGGTAGAAAGCGTAGAGAATCGTGCCATTTATCACCGAAAGGCTTATTATGACAACCAGACCCAGCCAGTTCAAATAAATTGCCCTGATAGTGTTTAAAGTATTGTTATTCTAACGCCCACATCAATTTAAAGGCATTAATGAGCCAACAAAAGATTAATATTATTTCTTGTTCTTTTATTTATTCTTTAAACTCTTTTAAAGCATTGTTAATGTTCAAAGCTCACATTTATATTATGACATTTCTAGTTTTAGCCAGCATTTGAAGTTTATTGTTTGAATAAAATCCACGCTGGTAATTCCATTTACCCCTTTGCTTGTTTGACACTTCTGCAACAAAGATATCGTTGCACCTGGGATTGACTCACTGCGTACACACCCAGCCACAAAAACGTGCCTCCGACGATTATACTCCAGAATGTATGACGATATCTCGGGTCTAAATCAAAGCTGAAAAAATAGTTTTTCTTGTAAGCATTTTTATGAGGGCTTCGAACTTATGGTTGGCTCGTTTACAAGACCGTTTGTTTGTATAGAAATAGGTATATGTACCGATCGTGTTAACATTCGGCTACACGACCATACTCTTGTAAGTAAATGTTATATTCTATTTAAATAGAATACTGAAGTGTGACGAAATATACATATCTTGAACTAACGAAATTGACTTGTTGTATTTGGATGTTTCTACTAACCGAATGATACATAGGGCACATTGCGTTTGTACAATAAAGAAATGGATTGCCGAATGAATATAATGTATATTTGTTTTTGGACAAAATAAGGTCGTATGTGGGTGTGATATTTTTTACGAAGCCAAGTTTTAAAGCGAAGAATACTGGATCCCTCCCGTTTTTTTGGTAAGCTGTATGTAAGTCGTTGTCGCCAAATGTTGGTCACCATAACCCCTCGAGGTTTTGACTTTTAGGACATTGTACAAAGGTCAGCAATTTATAACGACCTGAAGTACCCTTTCTGCCTGTATACACACGTCGATGGGACTCAACGCAAAAGTCCTCGTATAAAATGATTGTCCAAACATGTTTGATCAAACATGTTAGTATGTTAAGCTCACATGAATTACGCACGGCAACATGATTCCAACATAACAAATTGATATAACTCAGTATTTAGTGTACATATTTAATGATTACTCATTGCGGTAAACCACAAATAATCTATGACATTGATATCAAATATTAACTCAAATAAAGACCCGTGTTGTTAAATACCAAATTATCTTATCAATTTCAGCGTTATAAAACGGATAGGTTAAATCTTCATGGAATGTAAAACGACTGGGGGTGTTATCACACGGGCAATCGTCAGATTATCCCGCGATTTCGTAATGAAGCCTTCTGACAAGGATAACCGTTAGATTACCTTATGCCCAGCATCGTCGGGTTACTGAAGCTATTGCATTGTGTTATGTACGATTGGGAAGTTCAATTTTGGTGAATTTAACACCTACTGGGTTCAGAAAATGTCCGCTAAGTGCCTTGTCCAAGAAAAAAACGGTAGTGGATAAAAATTGTAAATGTTAGTTTTAGGGATTCAACTTACTGAAGAAAATCGATCCTTCCCCCTTCTTCACAAATCTGCCACACCTTTTCGTATCCCCCCAATACAATGCTTCCCCTGATGGTAACAGCGAGAAAGCCGCATAACATCACCACAGCTTGGAAAACGTCAGTCCATATCACTGCTTTAATTCCCCCCTGTGTGTTGTGGTATGCGGTGAAAGAAATGTCGCGTGAAATTACAAGAAACCGTGCCAACTTACTAATGTGGTGTAGAACGTACATACAATCCCTGTGGACATAACCGCAGTCCACAAATCGAATCCGGTCACTGTAAAGATAACGCTTTAGCATCGAAATACAATGAACAGGATATACAATAAAAAAAATACAATCTTGCATTATACTTTAAAGCGAGACGTTATACAACGTTGTAAAATTTTAGGACGAACTCTGGCTAAAAACTAGGCCACGTCTGGCTGGCGTTAAAGCTAAATGAATCCGACCGAATAGCTTGGTGGGCACTTAGCGGAAATTGCTTACAAACAAGTGGAATAAAAAGTTTTACCAAAAGGACCGTCTTAAACCATAAATAACACATTGCATTAGCACCTGATGTTGGGCATCTGATCTAACTATTACCCTTGTAACAATGCTTCCTTACGTGTTCGCGAGGTAATATGACGACTGGTGGTCGCATTTCCACTCAGGGAAATAAAATAGTATACACTAATATATATTACATGCTCAGTAATGTGAGGAAGAAGTTTAAACAGCCAACACCACCAGCATGCTGTAGTTTTATGTCTCTTTTTTAAGAGTTTACTTGAACACATAGCTGAACACGTTAAACACACTGCAACAGCTCCCGTAAGCCGCCTGTTCTAAATATGATGATCTGGCGACATCATGCATTTTAGTGCTATACTTATTTCATATATGCATGCGAAACCAATTAGTATGTAACAAAGCGGGTGAATGAAAGAAAATGATACACGGAAGGTATGTGCTGTCGGTGGCAATAAAGATATAAATAACTGAATTGACAGTTTTAACAGCCTAATGGCCTTCTATATTTGTTTTTTTTATAAGGTAGTCCCACTGATGCACTTTAGCAAAACTGTAACTTTTTTGAATCATACAACATATCTTTTCACCTGCACTTAAAGCCAACGAAGGAGCATAAATGACGATCCCCACGTAAAATATAGTCTCCAAAATAAAAGTAACCGTGGCTAGGATTCGAACTGGACGATTGAATCGTTTTTCTAGGTACTGAAAAGGAAAATGTGTAAACTGCGTAAGTTAAGTCATGGATATTTTTCTACTATACCATCTTGCCCTTCTTTTACAGTATTTAAAGACCACGCTTGCTACAGTTAAATTGGCATTGGTTACATAAAGTCATACAAATGACTATGTATGCCTTTTACGGTATATGTAGATCTATACACACGATAAACTCTATGTCTATGTAGTACGGAAGTATAAAGCGTTACTGTTAAAAGCTCTATATTTTGGATACCTCATAAGTGCTTGAAATTCCCATTTTATAGAACATGGGAATGTAAAGTTCAGAAGTCACTACCGCCACTATTAACATCGCCAACAGAAACCTGTAGATGGTACAAGAAATCAATTTATATCCAACGGCTTCTTATTTAAAAATGCTGTGCTGTATGGTATGTTTGTGTCTGTTATTACCAAGTCTATACACACCAGCAAGATTAAAGATTCCTCTTTAAATAGAGACAAATATTTAAACTATCAAGAACATTTGCAGGGCCAAAAAATCCGCACGCCGTGCCTAGAATTTCATCTTGAAAATTAAAAAAACTCATTAACGTTTACCGCGACCGTTTTCTATTCAACTTGCGAAGAGTAAAAACAGCGAATTAAAAACAAATAGGGGGAATAAAAAACAATTTACTCACCATTGCGACCGTTTTTATTATACACATGGCGCGTTTACTCCTTTTACTCGCGATTTACTACCGCGTGAGCTTCCACATGCGAGTGAATTCTAACTCGCTTGAATTTTGATGGATTTTTGGCCCTGCATTTGTCTTTCATGTTATGTGTTATGTTGGAGGAATAGATTTTGCATAGTTTGACAATAAACAGACAAACAGAAAGAATATATAGGCTTTTGTTAAATTTCCCCTGGAATGAGAATAACTGTTCTAAGACAGTAAATGTCTTCATATGGTTTCACACATATAATCACTAGTCACCACATCAACCTACATTACCCAAGCTTAATTCATTTACATTCACTAATATTCAATGCTTGAAACGATCAGTAAACAACTACAAAACATACTTACCACCAGTACATTGTTCCGTATATATAAACTTCGGCGGGCGTGCCGAGCACAGTGACTGCCGACATGAAGCTTACGGAGAGGGACAGAGACACAGGGATCATGCCTAAGTTCCTGGAATAATAAAATATCGGCATGTTAGCTTAAGGTCGTGGTGAAGTTAACGAGTTCAAAACCAGCCGCTTGCCACCTATTCATATACCGCGATTTTATTAAAAATGTTTTATTAATCAATCGAGCCCATCATGGGTTCGAAACTTGCTTCGGCACAGTTAAAGTTTACATTTCATTGGTGATTTAAAAACAGTTTAAAAGTACCCATATTGCTGGTTATTATTAGATTTTTTATATTCATTTACCCTAATGCGCATGAGCTTGGGCAGATACCCTGCACAAAAGATCTTTGCAGCAAAATTAATAGATAGACTAATTGCATCCGCTACTTAACGATATTAAAATGTCATACCTCCCGCCGAGCAAATATTCCTCAGTCCCTTCTCTTGACCTCCAGTCCTTTATGGCGTAGAATATCCCGATTGCCGCTGAGAACCCCAGTGTGACGCCAAACACAGCATAATCTGCCGTTGATAATTCGGTCGGAACGGCCGACATGTTCCCCAGTTATGTATTACCCAAAAATATATCTATCTCCACAAAATACCTAATGGTGCATATAACTTGAAGGAATGCATCTTCCGCGCCAGCATAAAAAAGGTCTTAATTTTACACTGACCACTTACTTTTTGTCTTATTTAAACCACATCAGTAATTACACCCGTTAAAACAATTTGAAATATGGTTTACATTTCAAACAATGATTGCAGCAGAATTTGCCAAAAAATTTAAATCAATATACGCAAAAGTGCAACCTTGACAAAAAATGTGTACAAGATCGACCCAGTTCTTCTCGCTAATATAACTTACAAAATGCTAGATATTTGCCCACAAATATCGGGTTTCAGTTATAAAAAACTGTTTTTACAACACTTTGAACTGTTAAATTTAACCTTCCTCTTATACTTGCATGGACGCGCAAAGGAAAACCCAATTGACTCCATTAGCGCAATGGACCGATTTGTAAAGAAGGTGCAGTTTTTGCCTCGTTATGCACAGAGTCTCGTGTTTGTGGTCCCCTGGGTACGTTACTACTGAAAGGCACTGGTGGCTGTGCAATTGGTACTGGAACTGCTGGTTCCAACGACTCATTTAAAGATCACACACATCAATTTAAAGATCACACACATCAGGAAGGGAAGGGGATAGTACTTTTGACCTTATGTGCAATCGTATCATTGGTTTAGGTTTGAGGCTAGGTCCGCGATTGGAAACATGACTGATGAAAGAATGTTACGGAGTTTTGTGGCCAAAGGCTCAGCACGAGCAACTCGCATACAGCACACCATTCAAAAACGCAAGTGGCTTAGGCAACATTTTCATGAGCCGAATTCGGTTAAACAGTCTTAGTAACGGCTTATTACTGGCTCGAAAGCCTGTCAGAAAATTATAAAAGAGAAATGTTTTAAAACCAGCTTCAAGTTCTTTTCACGATTAACCGAAAAATTCACTAACCACCATTCGAAGTGCAAAAAAGCATAGCCATAATACAAAATGGAATTCTGCTTCGGTTACGCAACACCTAATATATTGATGCTGGGTTCGAGCCCAAGCGATAATAAAACGAGCTTTACGACTGTCAAAATGATATCTTTGTTACTGCATAAAAGCTAACCTGTCGGAGATTCACCTATTGAAGTATATGGATTTTGAACAGCTAACTGGCAGTACTTTCTTGGTTTTAAACGCACGGCGTGTATTCTCTAGTTAACTCACTGAAGTGTAAAACCTGATAGTCTATTACCCTTTGAAGAAATGCTGGCATCGTGCAAATAGACCTATCTCTTTTGTACGTCATTGCAAGTTTACTTGCGCTATAAAGGGGTATGCAAACATGAACACAAACTGGAAAATAGTACTTTGTTTGACTTTCGCATAAGCTTTTTAAGTTCTTTTGTTGTAATAAAATTAAACTCGCAAATTCTATTTTAACATGGTGGAATATCAAATAAAAATGATAATTCTAAGCATCAACTTAGTGTACAAGGTCTTTGACTGCAGTTACCTAATTGGAGTAACTACGTTCGAAAACTCTCAAGTAGGGCTGCTAAAGGCACTTACATTGTCTATTTTAACACGTTGTTTCAGCACACAGAATAAATGCGGATAAGTATGTCAGCGCGGTAGAATGTAGTACAATTTATCAATATCTGCAGTGGCGGTAACCTATCCTTCAAATGTCTGTGTAATGTTTATATGCCCCAATAACTATTTCGTTTCCAATATCCGATAAAAACTTTTTAATTTTCTTGGCAAGATATCAGTGTAACACCAGTAGCGCGCTTCCGTGAAATCACTAATCTATTGTACGGCATTTGTAATATGCAGCATTCGTTTTCTCTAATCCTGTTTTAAACATTTATTTTTGAATTTCAAGGTTGGCCAAAACCAAAGGAGTAGTGTATTGGATTCTTTAATCCACAATATTGATACAACACAGGTGAAAAGAAAAGGTGCAAACTAATAAAGTCATTAAATAATAGTAAAGCATTATTATGCCGTTAGGATGACTTGAAGGGTGATAGTGCTGATTATGTACTTGCTAAATGTCTTTAAACATGCGTTAAGATCATGGTGAAATGCAATCGTAATGTAACTACTATGTTTGTTCGATCAACAATATCTTGGGCACCTAAATCGAGTTCCAGAAAGTCAAGCAATAAAAGTCTCTTAAAATCGCAAATGGTGCTAACAGTCTGTAAAACGATCCTCGGCCTAAATTAAACCTAGATTTGTGCCAAACCTATGTTTAAACTGTATATTTGTTCCAAACTTATAAAATTCAACCCTGTGTTCAAACATTTTTTTCCCGGTGTTTAGAATTAAGATTTTGGATATACTTGATACGTACGTTGTTATATCATTCTTTTATTTTGGGTTATCCGATTATAACTGTTATTGTTCGTCTTTCTCTAATTTGTTTGTACCCATGGCCCATTAATTTGTACGCTTTACCTGTTAACTTTTAGTGTTTTTTCACGTTTTATATATTTGCACATAATACAGTGTAGTGTAGGTCCTACACTATTTGTTGGTGTTAAACAAACTTTAATTTTTTCTCCAAATTATTAAATGCAAGTAATCCTAAATGGTTATACATTTTTCTTTAGGACCAATCTAAAAAAAGCAACCTACGAAGTTGTTTCTTTAGACTAGTCCTCTAGCTTATAGTTTGAAAACAATTGTTCTTATTCTACTTAAATTGCTTTACTCATTTTGGTTAATGTATGTGTTTTTCATATAGGATTATCCGGTCAGGTTTAAAAAACCTAATGACCTGGTGACCATACTACCTTTTGGTAAACTATGTATATTCGGTCGAGCCAAACGTTTAAAAACAAAACCGATATAATGACCTACGACGTGGTAAACTGCATGGGTATTTTTCTCAGAGAAGAGGGTTTACCACAGACGTTTGTTTATTCACGCAATACACCCATGATTGCTCATCCGTGACGTGCTTTAGTCTTCAAATTTTCGTGGGTTTTGTATATTTCATTACACTGACTCCAAGGCCGATATTTAACGTTTATTAACACAAAGTACACGTGTACATTTAAGCATGTCGCACTTATCCGTAAAGTAGTTTTACGCGCGCATTAATTATACCTGAAAGAGCGTGGGTACAATCTGTAAATAAACATTCTAAATCTGTCTAAATACAGGCTTCAGCATGTGGGAAATGGTACACTAAGCAGCATTGTTAGTGCAGAAAACCGACAACAACTTCAGAGCAATAAATGACTGTTTCAGCATTTAGCGCTAGTGCGTCACTAACTCTACACAGCCTTTTAGCAAGTGCGTCATAATATGGTCGCACAATATTTGGCCACCATTGATCATGGCCCATCTTTGACTACAATAAATTTTGAGATTGATAAAGGAATGAAAAATCACGACGGGAAATAACAAATATGATAAAAACAATATTTTACCGAGATACTTTTCAATTACGAGCGTTTTACCAAACCCGATGTTTTGTATAGAATCTTTAAATCTTACTTATTGAAAATAATACTAGGATGTTGCGCTTAAATTGTGTAATGTTATAGCATTTAAAAAACGTTATTTGCGTTTGGTAAGCCAGCAACAATTTGGCCAGATTGTGACAATTTGTTATGCTTATACCTCTGGGTTAAACAAAAATTACGTTTCATTGCTTTTTAGAAGCTTGTATGGGCGTTTGTTCGATAACCGTTTAACAAACAAAATAGTTTAGACTAAATGTTATGCCTCATTTAGTAAGGTTAGGTTAGGGTGTTAGGGCACTATGCACTTATCGACATACAATTTTCGGAACACCAAAATTTGAACTTTTTAAAAACTGTTTTTTTTCTTTTAAAATCATCTTCGTCTTTTATAAGAGTCAAAGTTTTCAGCAGAACGTGATACTGTTCTTTCATTTCGATGGTTTCTGTGTCGGTGGCGCGATGGTTGATGGCTGCTCGTTGTACTTCTCGGTGGCAAAGGAGGCGGTAAGTCTTGACTGTGCGCTTTTCTTGGGTTCGGGATGTACTGATTATTTCTACTGCGATTATCGTAAGTTTTTGGATTATAGGTTGTAGTATAAGGGACTTTATTATCAGAGCGCATCATTGATTTCGAGGATTCAAGTCTTGAAGAAACAGTTTTTATTGGGACTTTTGTTTCCGGTTTGCCCTTTTTTGTTTCGGCAATTTTAGTCATTTCTTTTGGATCTAAAGTGTTAATTCCTGAGCTGCTTTGATTTAAATTTGAGTTCTTCTTTTCCATACCTTGATTACTGTTATTTTTCTCGTCGCCTGTAGCTCGATTGCATATCCACCTAAACAACCCGCTGCACTTTCTTTTAGCGACGCAGCACCAACATATAAATAATCCCGACAAAACCCCCCACCATAATGACAACGATTTGGATTTCTTTCGACATCCGAGGTCCACGTTTCCTTGGGACGTAAGGCACTCGGGTTGGGGTTTCAATTGATGCTGGAATGTAAGGATGGATTAGCTAAACTTTATATGTAAAGAACAATTGTGAAACGAGGCAAACTATTGGCATAGCAATTTGAACTAATAAAAATTGCAACCGGATTGGTTAACCCGTTCTTGCCAATGACCGGGCGACCGGACATGCCTTGTCACCAACGTTACGCGGTAAAAAAAGAAACAAAATAAAACGGATTTTATTATTAACAACAAATGGCCCTAAATATATTGGCATTGTACGACCGTTTAGTCCGACCGGTTAGTCTGGCGGTTAAGTGCGTCGCCTTTTAATCGAAAAGTTGCTGGTGCGAAACTAGTCGCTAGCTAGTCGGTTGTGTCCTTGGACAAGGCACTTTATGAACATTGCCTGAACCCAGCGGATTAATTAGTTCTACCAAATTGAAGGAACGTTTCTGTCATATACAATACACTGCAATAGCTCCGGTAACCCGACGATGGGCACGGGGTGATCTGACAATTGCCCGTGTCTTAACCCCTTTGGTTTTCCCATTCACGGGATAAACATGACTATCCTATATCCTTTTATTTTTCTTCCTCTTAAAAGCTTGCCAAAGTTTTAAATACATACAGACCCATGTAGAAGAAGTGTATAATTCTTAGGCTTATTGCCGTAGGCTTGATTTCGACATACTTGGGGCAAATGAACAAAGCAATTGAGATACGACTTTACCGATTTAGAGCAATTTTATATATTGCGTAGGGCGTAAATACTCTTATAAAGGGAAAATTGTGATCTTAATTATTTATAATTTATTAATTTTCTTCAATATATAAATCATTGTGGTAATTTCTTACTGCGGGCAATCAATAAAGCTATAATGAATGAAGCATATAATAACATAGGGCTTTCGTATGACTTTTTTAAATATATTTTCTTTTTTTATCTAATTTTCATTTTACCATCAAAGTTAACTTAAAGAAGATACGAGAGACTTAAATAATAACGATATATGTTGGTATGTTTCTTACTCTGTCTTCTGTTGTAGCGGGGAGGACTTCCAGCTAGAATTCTGTTCGGGCGTCGCACTGGGCTTCTTGGGCGTTCTGGCAATGGGGGAAGTCCCAAGTTCCTTCGTCGATTCATTTCCTCAATCCTTTCGCTCTCGGTGGTTGGTCCTGGGTTGCTAGGTCGTGGGTTTTGGGAGAAGAACTCCCCCCAAACTCGGTCGTTGAACTCCAGTTGGGGCGTTCGCTGGCAGGTCGCCTTAAAAATGATTGTACAGGATCCGGTATTTAGTTGTCAGATTATAGTGAATGATTAAGTGCTTATAGGGTTTCCGTGTTGTTGACCCAAATTAACACTTCTTAAATGTCGTCTGGCAATTTTCATCAAAATCTCTTTGAATGCATAAGAAGTATAATTATAAAAGGTGTTTGTACGTTGCACGGTATTCATCAGTTTACAAGTTTTTATCAGATGGTAAATGTGATGCACGGCATATATTCATAACAAGTACGTATCCGATGTGTAAGGATCAGATTATTGACATTTTTTCTTAAAATGGCTACAATCAAAATACAGCTGAGAAATACAGAGATGTTGTCCAGAAGTACAACCACATGTGATCTGTCGTTTCTCTTTATTAGAAAATAATTCTCCTACCATTCTAGAATTTTAAAAATACAGCCTGCATTTGCAGTTATACTTAACAAGTATAACAAGTAAATAATACGTATATTTCTCTTACAAAATTAAAAATGTATCAATCAAAATAAAATATTTCAGGAAAGGAACAACGTAAAACAAAAGTAGTCATTAAGTGAGCTGTCCCTAATGGTACGGTAAAACCACAGGCTCTCTATGTATAGAGTGTTTCTAGTAAAACAAAATATTTAAAAATTGCACACCTGGCATATATGCTGCTTCCAGCGTTCGCACCACGTTGGCCATAAACCCAAGATAAGCGTGAGATCTCGCATCATTGTTTGAATGCAGATTTATCCTTAGGACGTTACCTGGAGAAGTAGGTTAATAAAATAAATATAGAATTTATCAATAATAATAGAAAATATTTTTATATTTCACTGTATTAACGCCATGTCCGCCACGTCTGCTAAGTGCTGACAAATTTTAAATCTGTAACCCTTTGGGTGAAAGGCGACACACTAACAAACCAATTTTAATAGGTCGTACAATTGTGCTATGCGTATTATTGAAACGTGCCATCAAAAGTATACCTGAGGATATAATCGTTCTTGGTAAATCTGAACCGCAGAATGTACGCATCAATGATGGGTCGTCCGCGATTTTATCTCCACCAATTATATTAATCCACTGCACTCTGCAATCTCCACTGGTATCCTTTGGCGCTAGACGAAAGCTTGAAAAACTAACTTTTATACGAAATCCCCTTTCCGTGTGTAACCTGTAAAATAGTACGATAATTGGGTAAATAATACATAAGAAGAAGAATGATAAGATCACATATTACAGTTTATCCACGTGAATGGAAAGCTATTGCAGTGTGTTGTGTACGATTAAGACGTCCTTCAATGCGGTGGGCGCGAGGTGATATGACGACTTCCCGTGTGTTAATCCCCCTGTGTTTTCCCATTCACGGGAATAAACATGAATATATAATTATATAAAAAATACAACATTAAAATAATATCAATGACAGACGTTTTGCCGTTTTATTCCGCACACTTCATTTTCTCGAGCGTTTTGTGTAGCCTAACCACGCAATATAGTTTGGTTACACAAAACGGATTCTTTAATATGGAATTATCACCCGTATGGAAGATTAATACTTAAAGATCGGAATATTAAGCAAAGAAAATACGAAAACAAAATACAAAGCAATATAAAAAAGATTATGAAGCCTAAACCATTTTAGTGATTAATAACAATCTCTGCACCCCAATAGATTTTATCTAAACGCCGTTAGGATAAGTTATAGGGATTGGTACGATTTTTGCATCCCTGTGGTTTAAACTAAACGTCATTAAGATGTGTTCAGGGATTGGTATAAATATTCGTATGTTCAAGTTCAAGTACATCAGTTTTCCCCTTAATAGCCAAAGCAAGTGACCCATATTTTTTTGTCTGGCACTCAAATATTCGGAGAAATCGAGATAATGATCATCGGGTAAGTTTCCATCTACCGTGAAACTGATTAGCCTATACATTATACAACAATAAACAATCAATTTACTGGCAAACTATTCTAGACGAAACAACAAATCAATTTCACGGTAAGCCACTGACGTAAACAAATAAAACACCAGTTATTGTGATGTAACTGGTCGTTAAGGATGCTGTAAATTTCGTAATTTGCTTAAGGCCGAAACGATTATGGGAAGATGACCTAAACATCGTTTTATTTATTCATTTAAGTGACACATATATATTATACCAGCTTTAACGTTGTGAGCAAATTACACACACTAAATATCTTATATACACTATAAATGTTATATTATTATAAGACCTGACCAGTAAACTACGACCGTTCGAAAACTATCTAGTAAAAAGACACTGAAGCTACAATCTGCACGGTGAAGAGTATCTGGCCATTAGAACAATGTAGGTAAATAAATTCGGCAAACTAGATCCGTTACTTCGATAAATGTATGTTACCTCCACATGCATTGAGTCTGAGGTGGAAACTGTGCCGGGTAGAGTGGACTTTTTATATTTCTGCTGGCCGCTGTAATCCTCTTGTCATACGTGCAACCTTGTGTGATGATGTTTTTAGGTTAATTGTCGTGAATCATTCGATTCATATTACGACATTTGCTGTGTGATAGCGGTACTTGCAGGTAAAACGTCAGGTAAATAATGTTTTTTGGTAAATAAAGTGTCATCGGATAAAGCTACAAGGAGTAAACATAGTTATTAGGGGTGAATGCTTGAACATTTTTATTCTGACTTCTGTTATATTTTGGAATAATTTTATAATAAAAAAAATATTTGGAACCATAATCAGTAAATGTTCTTAATATATCTTTTGTAGGAAAACCTCATGATTATTCAGGTGTGTTAGCCAGCAAATGTCGTTTAAAACACGTGTTTAACTAGAAAGTGTCAACCACGTGTTTAACCACCACTATTTGTAAAACACATGTTGTATGCCATATATTCATGCTACAGGGTGCCTAACCACAATTTGTATTTTTACACCGAGTATATAGTTTGTTTCTGCAAGCATAAACGCATGGGTCCCATAGTTAACCAACCAAACTTATTTTCCATGTGCAGTTAAATAAAAGATAAACGTCTAAAATTTACGAACATTTCACCTCAAATGTTTTAAATTAAAGCTTCTTTTCAAGCGCTGTAGTGAAACAAGGCTAAATTCCCAAAACAGCCCGATTTATTTTTTAATGGTTTCAGGAAATTCCCCCTGGGTTTAGTAGATAAGTTTCTGTTTTTATAAGTGACTTATGTTATGGAACAATTCTTAAAGTTTTAATCTGATTTTTAGACTGCTTATTAGAGATGTCAGTGCGATATGGCATGTCTGTTACAATCGTAACTCAAGAACATATCTTCGTTTTCAAGGAAATTACCCCTATGTAAATGTTTTCTATTTTTTTAATTGGCACAGAGTGTCTAATGGTCTAACATTTCACTGAATCTGATCAAAATTAGAGCAGCCGTTCAAGCGCTATGCCCCCAAATGCTAATTATATTAGAAAAAAACGTTTTGGCTTTTAACGTCTTATGGGAATTCCCCTGGATTTATTACCCAAAATTTTTGGTTTCTGCATCTAAACTCATGTTGTCTATAACAAATACCAAAGTTTGATTGCGATTCCATTAATCCTTTTGGTAGATGTCGGGGCGACATGGCATGCTTGTCACAATCATGATTTGAGAACATATCCTATTTTTCGGGTATTTCCTTAGGTAATTTTATTATTTCTTCTAAGTGTTAAATCAGGGACTAATGCACTTACATTCCATGAAATCTGATTCAAATTGTAACAGCCGTTCAAGCGCTATGCCCAAAAAAGGCTAATTTTTTATAAAAAAAAGAGCGTTTTGGTTTTTAACATCCCAGAGGAATTTCCCTTGATTTACTACCCAAAATTTTGGTTTCTGCATATCTAAACCATGTTGTCTAAAAATGTCCAATTTTCATTGCGATTCCATTACTCCTTCTGGTAGATGTTGAGGCGACATGACATGCCTGTCACAATCATGATTTCAGTACAAAATCGAATTTTTTTGGGTATTTCCCTAGGTAATTTTTTTATTTCTTTTAATTGTTAAATTAGTCACTAACACACTTACTTTTCACCAAATATGATTCAAATAAGAGCAGCCGTTCAAGCGCTATGCCACAAAAAGCTAAATTTTTCATAAAAAATACCCGTTTTGGTTTTTAACCTCCCAGGGGAATTCCCCTTGATTTATTACCCAAAATGTTGGTTTCTGCATATCTAGACCATGTTGTCTAACGAATGACTAAGTTTCATTACGATTCGATGTCGGGGCGCCATGCCATGCCTGTCAAACCTTTGACGAAAAAAAACAAAAAAAACGGACAAAACCAATATGTGTCCCATTTTTCCAAATGGGACCCATAATAACGAGTTCCATCTGCTCACTTTCTGTCAGAGCTATTGCGGTTTGTTAAATATTTGATATTTTATCAATATGGCATAACCTATTTGATTTGACATATTGTATTCCGTTAGGTACTTTTAGTAACAACACAATCGAGTAGAATAGTTACCAGATCGGGCATCGTTCGCCCACACCTAACGTAGCAACTATTCTATATTGAAGATTTGGTCAAATTTAAGGAATGTCTCAATAATACATGACATTGCAATAGCCCCGGAAACCTGCCAGTGGGCGCGAGGTAATATGACGATAGCCCGGGTAATAACCCCTTTCCAATTCACGTTGTTAAACATAAATATTCTTCACTCTTTCTCATTTACAGGGGTAATAATACCTTTTTATTTCTTTAAGATATAAAAGTACACGCTGCAAAATACAAACGATATTTAAGACTTACTTGTTGAGCCAACACCTGTCAAAAGCGTAGATATATGCAGGACAGTATTAACTGTTACCCATAGGCTTCTAAATTTTACTTTTTTTAAACTTTTGTCAAATAAAGACACTGCCATCTTAATCCGTTGCGTTTTTAGGTAATCTACAATGTTATGTGAACCGAAAAGCGGGCCTGTCAGTTAAAGCAAATCATTTTGAAACACGTCGTTTTAGGACAGCTGTTGCCTGGAGCTATATGTGTAGAGTTAATCAATTTAAGTAGTGTTCCTGTGTAATTAACGGAGTTTATTCGTAACGCCGTGAAATTGTGCCGATCGTATTGTAAAAATAGATTTATACTTTTATTTTGGTATCAAAGAAGTATATGCTTATTTACCGTGTTATCTGTGTACTATTCCGCACAATCTTCGCCTCGTAGACTTACATTCTACGCTTATAAAGTCTATACCACACCCTATTATTCCATATTATTCACCAATTCCAGTTAACTAATTAATATACTGTAGATTTCGGATTTTCGCGTTTGTGCAAATTTTTAGTTTTCTAATATTGACTCTTTCTATTGGACCAAAAGAAAAAGGAGTCGTTATGTTTATATACATATGTATTTATATCGTCCATGTATGAACTAGAAGTTGTAAATCATATAAATGCAACGAAAATTTTAAAGCTAATTAAAAAGTTGTAATTTACCGAAAAAAGTTGCCGTTTAATTAATTTTTGTTTTTAAAAAAAAACTAAAAAAAGTTGCAGATAAGAAAGTTGATTACGTATTAACAAAAAGAACAAAAAACCTGCAGTTAAAAAACAAAATGATACAGAATGAAAAGTTACAACAATACAGCAATGCGAGATCTAGTAAAATCCTTTTGCTCAATTCTTACAAAGAATTGCTGTAAATAACAGTAATTGGATCATGATTTAAATAATAAAGTATATCATATTTATATGTATTCTATTTTACCAAGTTTTATAACCCAAATTTTATAACTTTAAATTAATTTAATCAATTTTGAATAGTAAAGAAGTTTTAAAGAAAAAAATGTGCAGTACAGTAGATCAATGAATAAGGAAAAGTCCCAATTTAAAAAAAGTTGTTTTAACAGTTTTAGTGCACACTTACGGGCAAAACGAAAATGCACTTGTTATAATATTTTCATTAAGAAAAATGGGAGAAACATTATAGAGTAGGATATTCATATTTTCCCCGTGAATGGGAAGACGTTTTCACACGGGTAATCGTCAGATGACCTTGCGTCTATCATAGGTTACGGAAGCTACTTCAGTGTGTTGTGCAAGGTAAAATAAATACTATGGTTAAATTTACTGTTATATAAATAGAGATTAGGGCTGCGAATTAACGGTTAATTTAAAAAACGGTTAACTGATGTAAAAATAATCGGTTAACCGTTAACCGATTTTCTTTAAACTACCATCAAATCGGCACCGTTTTTGGCAAAAAAAGTTCAGGCAGCCGTAAAGGGCAGCAAAGAAATAACGCGCGTGATTACCGGCATTATCGGGTCTTATTTATGCGTTACTTTATAGTTTTTAAACGTCACCTTAAGACACATAGTATTACTTTGATTGTAATGCGTAATATTGAGTTAAAAATCAAACAATCAGCGTGTGAATGGTTGCTTATATTACGTTGACAATCAAACAATCGACGTGTGAATGGTGCATATATTACGTTGACAATCAAACAATCGACGTGTGAATGGTTGCTTATATTACGTAATAATGAAACAATCAACGTGTGAATGGAGTTATGTATATTTAAAGATTATTAAAACGCAATTACGCCCAATTAAATGTGGGCGGTAAAGTAACGTTAAAAAACGGTTAAACGGTTAAAATTTGACGTGACGGTTAACCATAAAAACGGTTAACCGTGGTTAACCGTTAATTTTTCGCAGCCCTAATAGAGATATATAATTCGTGAAGGCATATCAACACCACGTACCACATATATAATATAGACGGATAATACGGAAAATCAATAAGGACGACATTAAGACACAACGAAAGATAGGGGTAGGATATTCATATTTATCCCCGTGAAAAACCAAGGAGTTAACACACGGGCAATCGTCAGATCACCTCGTGCCCATCGTCGGGTTACCGGAGCTATTGCAGTGTGTTGTATATGATAGACACGTTCCTTTAATTTGGTAGAACCCATTAAGCCGCTGGGTTTAGGCAATGTCCGTAAAGTGCCTTGCCCAAGGACACAACCGACTAGCTAGCGACCAGTTTCGCACCTGCAACCTTTCGATTGAAAGGCGACGCACTTAACCGTTAGAACAACGGGCCGGACATCCATCATACAACGTAAAAAATAGTTCAGGGCCAATCACATTCAAAATATGTTACCGGTATTTATAACAACGACTTAACCGAATCAGTGCGTATATACGGGAATAATTTTGTATTACTAATACTAAGTCGGTTAGTCGTCTTTATATAAACATACGCTAAAAGAGTTAAAAAAACTTTGTCAAAAATGATTGTAAAAACAATTTCATTTGTTAACTTAGAAACTGTGTCTTACCCATAATACACCGTAATATAGACCATACAGCCATAACCATCCTTATATCGAAAAGAGCTACGTATATTTAACTGATTTTCAATCACTGGGGAATTACAATTAAATGATTGACAAATAATTGGTTATTTTGACTGAGTAATTCTCGAATAATTTTAGACGCATAATTTGACTTTCGAATTATTCATTTAGACTTACAAGTTTAGAACTTCCCTGGTTTTAATTTTTAATCATACTCAAACTATTTTAAATGCGCAAAGAGGCGACGCAGCATCCCAGATACTTGAAAATCCGGAGTTCCAGAATCCGGTTATAGTGGTACCTTTTGGTATCGGTACCACCTGCAAACCGATCATTTCCCCACTTGTAGCCAGACCATGTCCTGAGATCCAAAGCCCATCAGCAGATGGGTCATATCCCGGTTGACCGTTTGACTGTGTCACGGTGAGATTCTGTTATAAAATAACACTATAATGTACAGTCATGTGTGCGAGATGGTTAAGGCAACCGATACATATAGCAGATATAAAATAGGTCTTAGGCCTATTATTGGTTCGATTATTAGCCCGGTAGAAAATATGTAATTTTTTTAGCAAACTTGTTTTAAGTTTTAAACTCATGATGAGCTAGTCACTACAATATTTTGTATATAGGATCGAGTCTGAATACGTATCCGTCGCGTTAACCATTCATCAACACGACCGCGCAAGCAATTTGGCGGGCAGCTATTTCCTTATATTAAGAATGCGCCAGCATATAAAACCAAATGGGGTGTTGGGTATTTATAATATTTTGTAACCGGAAAAGATCCGAATCCATGATGTTCGCGCCAATAACCCCGTTTTTATAATAAAGTTGTCTTATAAACCGGTGATGTTAACTACTCGGACACAAACCTATTACCCGTATAAACTTACGGTTGTATTGTTGGAGCTATAGACCGTATGGTTGCAATACCTGTCGGTTTACGCTATGTACAAACAGCATACAACAACATAGCAATAGGGGATTCAATAATCCCAAGTCCAAAGCATGGTATTGAAGATAAGTCAAACTTACCGCTGGGTTAAACGTCATTGCAAGAAATATTTGCACAAAAGCATATGCGTCGCTAACATAGGTGGAGTTGACGTAATTCAAGACTACATCGTACATATCCTTGTCCACAATATCGACCAAACTTCCTCCGAAGGATGAACATAGAGCCGCCGCCTCGGTCTTTGTCGGACCCCGAGGTTGGTGTGGAAATGGCATCCACAGGTACTTGTCGTTATAAACTATTCCGTCGCCTGTAGGCCAATAAGTAGGATATGATATTTAGGTTTTTTCGGTAAATGGGAAAACGCAAGCGTCGTCATCACACGGGCAATCGTCAGATTACTCAGCAAATACGTAAGAGAGCGTTGAAACAAGGGTGATTACCTTATTGAGTCCACCATTAGTTATCGGAGCTATTGCAGTATGTTTGTGTAATAAAAGCCATACTTTGATTTTAGAAAATGTCTGCTAAGTTCTTTGCCCAGAACGGTCCAAACTAGCTACCATTTTTTACAAAAACCATCTCGCTAAAAAACTACTAATCGATATTTGTCCTTGGGCAAAGCACAGCGTTCATCACTTCAATCTAGTGGATTATGTGTTCTATTCAAACTGAACGAGCGTCTTAATGGTATGTGACACAAGAAATCTGAAAATTGCCCGTTTAAATTCTGCTTTTCGCATGATATGGATATATCTTGAGCACCCCATATCTTATGCTACCCGCCCGAAAGTTGGCGCATACGAAACCATGCATTCAAGGGCATAATTGTTTGGTTAAATACAGTTGTATGTTCTGTAATGTTAAGTTGTCTAGGCCAGTGCTACGCAAGACGATGCTAGCTGTGCCACGGGTAAGTAATGTTTTTTTAAACACATGTTTTACCAAATGAAAAGGATTTTAGTTTTTTGCAAATTTTAATATTACGACTATCAGACACTTTGCTAATATAATCTGAAATGTATATAGCTTGTCAGAAGACATCCCATTGTACAAATGTGACTGCAATGTGCCGTCAAATTTAGTAAATTTCTAAATGTCCCTCGAGGTAAAAAAGGTTGCGGGGCACTGGTCAAGCCAAATGGCTCACGTGAACGGTTTATAGGCCTATAGTTAATGCTTTAAACAAATCTTGTGACGAACCTATCTTTTTTAGAAAATCGAATAGAAAAGAACGGATAGACTCACCAAAGAAAATCTCCCATTCCACAATTACGTCCAAGCCGTTAGATGGGCCAACTCGCTCCAGCTCAATTTGAAACTGGTGTATTTCGATTTCCAGTACGGTTACGTAGAAAATATGAGGATCAGATGGATTGCTTGGCCGTGCTGTGGCGTTCACGTGTATCGGGATAGAAGACAAGCACATTTTATATGCAATCTCGGCCGTGGTAATCATTTTTGTCGAAGGAAGGTAACCGGTGACACTTCCTCTTTTTGAAGAATACGGAGGGTTTGCTACAATGGTAAAGTTTAATGAAATCTGTCCGCTTAAAATGGACATCCCTTAAATCAAAATATGTGTAATAATGCGTCGTAAAGTTTAATGAAATTTGTCTGCTTAAAACGAGCACCCCTTAGAACAAAAGAGGCGTAATAATGCGTCGCCTTTCACCCGAAGGTGTACCGAAACTGGTCGCCAGCTATCCGGTTGTGTCCATGGGCAAAAAAATTAGCCGACGTCATCTGGACCCCGTGAATTGGGTTTACTAAAACTTAAACCTCTTAATCATGTGGAACATTCTAAAATAGATTTACTTACGTTTATATACCTGTATACTAACGCCCATTTTGCTATTTGAATCCCATTTACGGGGATAAAACATAAATATCACGGGCATAAAATGGTGAAAAGTAAATTTTCTTTTAAAATAAGATAGTCATATGTCATTTTCTATGTTGGTATATTTCTAAAGTTATTTTCTAACTTACCGGCGAAAGTTGCTTTCATAGCAAAAGCAAACAGAAGCGCCTTTAATAAATCCATCCTTTTTTTGATGCGAACAAAACAAGTAAATTTCCAGTTGGTATTCTTTTAAAACCAGCGCCTTAACTAGCTTTTACTTGCGTATGGAGCATAGGCAAATAACTTATGCTTAGTAATCTGTCGTTTGTTTCAACGGAAACGAGCGTGATTGATGATAAGGTATTTATGCGTTGTACATTGCAAACGTTTACGCGTTATTATTCGCAGTAATACTGGGGCTGATATTACGTATATAGATCCAAGAAAGTTAATGGTATTTTATCGGATAACCCATACACCTACAATAGCAGTCCGGAATAACAAAGGATGATTATGACGTATTTATGTATGCGTCATATGTCCATTTAAACAGTCGAAATTTTATTTCTCTATTTTTGTATTGCATTTCCAGTGCCTTCTTATCTATACTTAATATAATGGTACGCTAACACTTCAGTTACCTGTATTAGCTGGCGTATAGTCAATTGGTAAGACTGTTGGTGGTCTGCAAGCAACTGAAAGGTTGTCGGATCGAACTATCCTGTACGATCGTGGCAATGTGCAAGGTACTTAGCACAAACATCGCTAGAAAGTAGAAGATTAATGGGTTTCTACTGAAATTTAAGGAACGTCTTAATTATATACACAACACTGCAATCGCTCCGGTAACCTGACGGTGGGCGCGAGGTGATCTGACGATTTATAACCGTGTGCTAACTTACGGTAGTGTGGCCGAATGGTTCCGATACACTTAGACCTATATACATTCAAAAAAATGGTATTAGCCACGAGCCCATTATGCGTTCGAAAATAAACCCAGTAATTTTTTTTTTAAATAACGTTCCTTGTGTTCTTCCAGACGCGGCGATGAACATAAATATCCTATCTTATAATGCTATTAATCTAAATTGAGATATTGGAACAAATGCATTCCTGATTTCCACGACCGGATTGGTGCCCGCGGGGAATCTTACGACTATCCGGTTGTTCTACAAGGCTTTTGCGTTTTCTCGTTCACGAAATGATTAATTATAAAAATTCCGTCCTTTATCGCAATTGAGCGGGTTTATACACCATTCGTGTTAAAGTATTTTATGTGGCTCTGTTTAATTAATTTCCAAATTTGTGGCTATTCTAATGTGGTATATCACACATCACTCGTGTTAAAGTATTTTACGTATCTGTTTTAAAGTCATTTCCAAATTTGTGGCGGATTTATTTGGTATAGCACACACCACTCATGTTAAAGTGTTTTATGCATTCGTGTGATCAAATGGTTAATGCGTTAAGTACGAGATTCTAGAAAATTAAAGCTTATTGACAGGCCAGACAAAATCAAGACAAAGGTGTAGCATCTCGTATATTTATATTATCAGATTTAACAACTGTAGAAAAATTAGATGTTGTAGCACCTCGTACATATATTAGTATTAATTTATTTGATGTATAATGTATTTTATAATTTAACTGTCGTTTTTTGGCGTTTAAGGTTTAAAGACTCTCACATGTTTTATTACTCTTTGCGTAGTTATGTCACGTTGTTCGGTCCATTTCCACTGTTTAAATCGTTCACATAGTTTTTAGACTATACAACTTGCACAAAACTATAAGTAACTTGCTTCGCGGACAAAACTGTTATATTTGAAGACGCAGAATACAACTAAAATAGATCAAGAATTAGACTTTAAACTTAGGTTTTAGAATTTACAAATCGTTGCTGCTATAATAGTTAGTAGGCATTCTGTGGAAAGTGAAGACTTTCCGCGGCGCAGCTCGCGAGAGACCGTTAGGCAGCCAGCTGAAGCAAACTTAGCCAGCGTCCCGGTCAGTGAAATCTAAGAGAAAAGTGCGAGCCCATATTGGGATCTTTCCGAAACTTACAATTTCCGAAGTCAACTTTAATTCGAAGTTTCAAGTACAACGACGAGTGGCACAACGCTATCTAAAAAGCAATTTCAAAACCAAGCAACTTCCAGCATCAAGTAAGAAACACCCTAATTTCACTGGGCAAAATTGGCAACTATTCAACAAGACAACGGTCTCTATTGAAATAAAGTCTATAAGCATCGTTTCCGCCGACGAGAGCACAGAACACGCAAAATAGCACGGACTGACTGATTATGAATTATATTGAAGCCATATAATAAAAAAGCATTACGTGTTCATCGCAATTGTTTGCCATTATAAAAACTATGAAACATTTGATAAGCATTCCTTTGATTCGGAGTTATAAAAGAAATCGGTCACAGATTCCACAATATTTGGGGAAGGGTTGGACAAAAGTTTATCACACAACACTTCTTCACGAGTTCTTGCATATAGTTCTTTGATTCGTTTTATTTCCTCTCCAGGATGTTCTACCCACTTAAAATACTCCCTGTACGCCGTATCGTTCTTATCGAGGTACAAGAGATAAGCCGCAAGTTTGGCTGGACTTTCAAAGTCGTCTGCGTGGATGAACGAACCGGGAGGGGCCAGATGCTCCACGTCCGACTTTTTAGGACCCCAAACAACAGGGACTTTTCCATTTTCGATACCGCTTCGCCAAAACTTTTCAGTCATGTAATCTTTACAGTGTTCCGCGTTTTCAAACGACAAATAGAATTTATAGGAGTTGAAATCTGCTGAAGACATCTTCGCCAATTCTTCTTTGTTGTTGAAACACTTGCCATATCGGTCGACTGGAAGCCCGGCTTCAACGAGTTTCGTGACGTAATCCATTCGAAGACGCGATCCGCGAAGAAGGTCACAATTGCTCACCACCCACAACTGCGGGAAGCAAAGAAGTTAAGTTCTAAAATTGTAAACTGTTTCAAAACGACTGTAAGCTTGAGACGCCAAGTTCGGGCCAGAGAAAGTCGGCGGTAATTAGTGAGTTTCTATAAGTGAATATCGTGGCCGATTTATTTCCCACTTCTCTCAGTTATAAACTTACCGCAAGTTTTGACTTCGTTGCCAAAGTTGAGTTTAGCCAGGCCTGGTCTCGTTTAAATATGGAAATGGCAGCATTGGATTCGATATATGGGCAGAAAACGTTGCCGTCACTCCGGTAAGTCATCGTCCAATTAATGAAGCCGCCGTCAAACTTGCTCATCGATCGATGCTCCGCATGCATTACATAGTTAGGTGACTCCATGCTCGTAAACACAAAGTACTGAGCGGAGTCTCTGCGTAATAAAACATGTCTGAATATCAAACTCCCACGTGTCATCTTTGTCCGACATATTAGTCTACTGGTTAAGTGCGTCGCCTTACAGCCGATGGGTTGTAGGTTCGAAACTGGTCGCTAGCTAGTTTGTTGCGTCCTTGGGCAAGGCAATTTACCAAGATTGCTTGAACCCAGCGGCTTAATGGATTCTACTAAATTTAAGGAACGTGTGAATCATACAAAATTACTGCAATATAACTCTGGTATAACCCGACGGTGGGCGCGAAGTGATCTGACGATTTCCCGTGTGTTAACCCCCTTGGTTTTCCCATTCACAGGCGAATCTCACTACTTAATTTCATTACACATTTTTACCTAACCAACTCTTTACAATTAATATGAAAAGTTGTCTGTTTATATCTTCGCAAATTAGAAACATCCCATCAATATATTTACAGAAAGCCGAATCTCATTAATAAATGGTCCTATTTAACCAAAATACCCACTCCCTCTACTAATAACAGCAATCAACCATCAGTTACAAGGTTATCTTAACCACGCGTTAAACATGACCCTTCGTAAAACCTGTAATGTTTCCAAGGCATTTCATCCTGATCAAGCCCCGAATAATGAAAAATGACGGCGCCAGCTTCTGCAATCCTTGATCTGTTATACGTCATCTCACATTCTCCAGCCCGAAACCCCTCATTTCGCCCCTCGCTGAACAAACCCCACGGTGGCCGCCACAGTAAGAGCAAGCTACGACGCTTCACGCTATAGAAATAATAACGGTGCAAAATCTCGATATGAATGTTTTTACTAATTTACTATTTTATTGCAACTATAAATTTAAGAAGCAACCTATTCCAAATTATTTAAACTTTCTGTATCTTTTTACATTAAGAAGATGCTCTATTGAACATGTATACACAGCTGCAAATATTTTACATTCAATATCTTCAGAGCGTCTAAACGACATGCGACTTTGAAAAACTCCAGAGTATGGACTTATGACCTACTGATATCTGAAGAATGTATATCAATTTACTGAAAAAATCCGCATTAGAAAGTCCAAATTACTGCCAAGAAAGAAAATTCTATACGTTTTACTTAGTTTATGACAACAAATAAAAGACACCACAGTGACCTACTACATTGTACTACAAGTATGATGGACAATGGAAAACGAACACTCGTAATATGGGTGGTTGAAATGTATAGGCTGTATGTACCCAATTCCAGTGCTATTTGACTGTAGTAATAGTGTGCAATTTTTAGGCTTGTCCATGGGACATATTTTTCTGTCCCATACCATCCTATTCCCATAGCAATTCATGCCTGTCCCATCCCATTCCATGGGATTCCCATCAAAAGACAATTCAGTAAAGATATTTCAATTTATAAAAATTTAAGTCTGATGTGCACTAGATAGGACTAGATGTACAAAGAGAGATACAAAACGACAAAATTAATTTACTTTGTTAACTTTAAAGTTTAGAAGAGTTGTCTATCCATGACATTTTATTATCATTCTGGTACTCATACTCCGAGTCACTGTGCTCATTATGGTGAGCAAAGCGCAGTGTTACTAGATTGAAACGAACACATCAGAAAAGACAAAATTACACCATCTTAAAAACTTAGCTATGATATTATCAAAAGGCTATCACATGGCTACTGTCCCATGGGTCCAATGGGAAATGCACCTCGTGCTGTCCCACCCCACCCCATCCCATGGGAATCTCCTTCCTATAGAAAAGCCTGGCAATTTTTGTCCAACTATTGCGTCGTTGCGAAATACAGACATAAAGGCTGTTACATGTGTGTGGTTGAAATTGGTAATTGCATGGTTGTTGACATATTTTTGCGTGGATTGCCTCGCCACCGACCCCACCTTATGTTGATTACAAGATCAGCAAATTTTTTATACTTATTTTAAGTTACATTTAAGATCTTCGGTTGTATTTTTAGTTATATACAAAATCATCTCGTCGGATACACACACACATATATATATATATAGCTTGTCCGACCGGTTAGTCTGGTGGTTTAGTGCGACGCCTTAATCGAAAGGTTGCAGGTTCGAAACTGGTCGCTAGCTAGTCGGCTGTGTCCTTGGGCACTTCACGGATATTGCCTGAACCCAGCGGATTAGTGGATTGTACCAAATTGAAGTAACGTGTCTATCATATACAACACACAAAAATATCTCCGTTAACCGGACGGTGGGCGCGAGGTGATCTGACGATTGTCCGTGTGTTAACCCCTTTGGTTTTCTCATTCACGGGGATAAACATGAATATCCTATTCTATCCTATCCAAACCACACTGTAAAAGTCTAATACACACATCTATCATGATAATACACACATATCATATTTTCAAATCACGATCTATATATCTTACTTTGGTTTGTTTTCCGTTGTATCTCGTAATTGTGAAGGTGTCGTATTCATCGTTTCAGAACTTGTAATTATATTTAGTTCTCTGGTAATTGGACTTGTTGGTTCTATAATCTTAAGCGGAATTGGCGGTGTAGTGTTTGGCGTTTTCTTCATAAATAAGCGGATAAGGGTGGTACTTTGCCGTACAACTGGCTTGTTGTCTGGTTCAATTGATAAGATGAATTGGCAGAACAAAACAAAAACAGATATGGAGATCAACAAACCAAGAAAGAAGCATTTTTTATCTTCCATGTTAACAACTTAGTATATTCTATTACATCACATATGGCGCTAAAACAAAATAAGAAAAATATTTAAATAGTGTTCACCAAAATCTGAATTAGATTTCAATTTTATTTGCAGATTGTTTCGCTTAACAGCACAATTACTAAGTTTACAGTGTACAACAATATATAAAAAATATTATGTATAGAAAAAATGAAAATAAGGATACGATAGGATAGGATATTCATGTTTATTCCCGTGAATGGGATACCAAGGAGGCAGGGCCGGTTTTAGACCGATTTGACCGTTTAGATCAAATTATGCCCCGCACCTTGAAAGGGACCCGCGCTAGCAGGGGCCTCTCTGTATTACGAGGTTTAAAATACTACTGAAACGTAAAATAAAAAGTGAAATAATATTCTTTCTCATAATATCAATTTGTTATGCATCGTAACTAAGTCAAATTTATATTTCTGTGTCCGCCTGCTACGTCATAATGAATATGGTTGCTTGCTTGCAAATCAGTTGCTTGCTTGCGATATATAAACACCCATAAATTTTGCTATAAAGAGTAGGGGCCCCGCCATCACATTTCTAATTGGGCCCCGCGGTTCCTAGCACCGGGCCTGCAAGGGGGTTAACACACGGGCAATCGTCAGATCACCTCGCGCCCACCGTCGGGTTACCGGAGCTATTGCAGTGTGTTGTGTATGATTTACACGTTCCTTCAATTTAGTATAACCCATTTATCCCCTCGGGTCAGGCAATGTCCGTTAAGTGTCTTGCCCAATGACACAACCGACTAGCTAGCGACAAGTTTCGAACATGCAACCCTTTGGCTAAAAGGCGTCGCACTAAACCACCAGACTAACTCGTCGGAAAATAGTTATAGTTTATGCAGTTTGATGCCCTATTACCTTTTCATACATCACTGATATAATGCTAGCTTAAGAGCATGTGCGTGGAAAAGTTTAAAAACGGTTGTATTTTTCTGCTTGCTTCAGTGGCGGGTAACAGTTTACTTTTCTTTCCTCCTGTAAAGAACCGATTTACACACACTCCTTACTAAGTTGTGAATAATAACATCTGTACAAAGCACTTAGGCCAGACGCGTTGTAAAGTAACAATAGAGAAGCGTTTCCCAACCGTTTTTGGTCGCGGACTATTTCCTTACCAGCAAAACTCTTTGCGGACTCAAAGTGCATCAATTTTCAATATGTGCATACGAAAATCAACTTACTGCAGTTATAATTTCAGAAAACAAATAAAAGTTTTGCAAATTGTTGATGTGCTTGCGGACTCATTTGAACCTTTCACGGACTCATTTGAGACCGCGGACTCGGGTTGGGAAACACTGCAATAGAGTATACAGTTTCTTTAAAACACGGAAGGTAGATTTCCGTTAAAGGATTGCGCTTAACCATCCATTTAATCGAGATTTTAGTTCTTTATGCATTAATATTGCTAATTTAGGAATAATTTAAACTTAAATAAACGCTTGCAAGTGTGTTCTTGCAAATTGCCGCCTGAAAAGTGCCCAACAGCGCTTCACTTTTTTCCGTCATGTAGGCCTACCGATTAAACGAGCTGACGGTGTATATTGATGACCCGCTATTCAATTACACAGCCCCACGCCCATAGATGCAAAGTACCATATTTCAAGACTCTTGTATCTCCAAATCTGAACATAGAAATACTACAAGAAATAACTAAAGAGTGTCACGTTTTTTACCACCACTATTTGTGAAACACATTTTGTACGATATGTAGGCCTATATATGCGAGCATGGTCCCTAACCACCATATGTATTTTATACACCGGGTATATAGTTTGTTTCTGCATGCATAAACGCATGAGTCCCTGAGGTAACAATCCGATCTTGATATTAATGTTCATTATACACAATTTATGTTATTGTCAGATATGTGCACGTCAGATTCATGTTATCCAACATTCCAGAAAGTTTTAACCGTACTGTCGTAGTTTTGTTTCTGCAAGCATAAACGTATGGGACCCATAGTTATTAAATCAAACTTTTTTCCATCTGTAGTTACAAAAATAATAAGCGTGTTAGATTTACAAACATTTTACCACAAATGTTTTAAATTTAAGCCTCTTGACAAGCGCTGTAGTAAAATGAAGGTAAATTCCCAAAACAGTCCAATTGAGTTTTTTTTTTATTTCGGGGAATTCCCCTGGGCTGAGTACATTAATTATTGTTTTTACATATCTGAGTTATGTTATAAAAGTTGTCGGCGAGATATGGCATGCCTCTTACAATCATGGTTTAGAAGCAAGTATAGTTTTTTTTTAGCACAGCGCTTGAACGGCAGCTCCAATTTGAATCAGATTTGGTTAAATGTTAGTGCATTAGTAACTGATTTAACACTTAAAGGAAATGAAAAAAATTACTTATGAAAATACCCTAAAAAATAAGATTTTGTTTTCAAATCATGATTGTGACAGGCATGCCATGTCGCCCCGACATCTACCAGAAGGAATATTAAAATCGCAGTGAGACTTTGTTATTTTTTGACAACATAGTCTAGATATGCAGAAACCAAAATTTTGGGTGATAAATCCAGGAAAATTCCCCTGGCAGGTTAAAAACCAAAACGGTATTTTTTTTACCGAGCCAAGTTTCGAACCCATTATGGGCTCGTCATTTGGACCGTTTTTGTATAGTAGTCGGTATATGTATCGGTCGCGTTAACCATTTGGCCACACGACCGTACCCAAAACGGTATTTTTTCTAAAAATTTAGCTCTTTTGCGCATAGCGCTTGAGCGGCAGCTCCAATGTAAATCAGATTTAATAAAATGTAAGTGCAATAGTAACTGATTTAACCTTTAAAGGAAATAAAAAAATTACCTAGGGAAATCTTTTTGTTCTTAAATGATGCTTTTGTTCTTAAATGATGACTGTGACAGAACTGACAGGCATCCAATGTCGACCCGACATCTAAAAGAAGGAAAAATGTAATCGCAATCAAACTTTGTTATTTGTTAGACAACATGGCCTATATATGCAGAAACCAAAATTTTGGGTAATAAATGTAGGGAAATTCCCCTGAGACGTTAAAAACCAAAACAGTATTTTTTTTTAAATTAGCTTTTTTTGCGCATATCACTTGAACGGCTAATCAAATTTGAATCATATTTAGTAAATGTTAGACCAGTAGACAGTATGTGCCAATTAATAGAATGAAAACTTTTATTGGGGTAATTCCCTTAAAAACGAAGATATGTTCCTGTATTAAGATTGTGACGGGCATGCCATATCGTACTGACATCTCCAACAAGGTGATCGACAAATCAGACAAGGAATCGACAAATCAGATTAAAACTTTAAGAATTGTTATATAACATAACCCACATATGTAAAAACAAAAACTTATGTACTAAACCCAGTAGAAACTTATCTACTAAACCCAGTAATTCCCTGAAACCACGAAAAACTAAATCGGGCTGTTTGGGGAATTTAGCTTCATTCCAGTACAGCGCTTAAAAAGCAGGTTTAATTTAAAACATTTGTGGTGAAAT
This sequence comes from Ciona savignyi, assembly GCA_000149265.1. NCBI lineage: Eukaryota > Metazoa > Chordata > Ascidiacea > Phlebobranchia > Cionidae > Ciona > Ciona savignyi. The sequence continues at coordinate 152,572 of CH000808.1, read as the reverse complement.
GTTCGTAAATTTAGGACGTTTATTCTTTATTTACCTACACATGGAAAATAAGTTTGGTTTGATAACTATGGGACCCATGCTTTTATGCTTGCAGAAACAAACAATATACTCAGTGTATATAATACAATATGTGTTTTACAAATAGTGGTGGTTAAACACATTGTTGACACTTTCTTGTTATGGGTCCCATTTGGAAAAATGGGACACATATTGTTTTTGTCCGTTTTTTTTTTTTTTTTTCGTCAAACGCTTGACAAGCATGGCTTGTGGACCCAACATCTACCAGAAAGGGTAATGGAATCATAATGAAACTCGGTAATTTGTTAAACCACATAGTTTAGATATGCAGAAGCCAAAATTTTGGGTAATAAATCTAGGGGAATTCCCCTGGGACGTTAAAAACCAAAACAGTATTTTTTAATAAAAATTTACCTTTTTGAGGCATAGCGCTTGAACAGCTTCTCTCTCTTTGTTTAAATTTGGTGAAATGTAAGTGCATTAACCACTGATATAACACTTGAAAGAATTAAAATATTTACCCAGGGAAATCCCCTAAAAAATAAGATTTTGTTTTAAATCATGATTGTGACAGGCATGGCTTGTGGACCCAACATATACTAGAAAAAGTAATGGAATCGCAATAAAACTTTGTCATTTGTTAGACAATATGTCCTAGATCAGGGATGTCCAACCTTTTATTGTAATGGGCCGCATTGTCACTTAAAATAATTCAATGGGCCGCAGAACCTATTAAATTTCAATAAAAATGGCAGGGTTCAAATTAATGGTTTTGAAATGATTTGCGAAATGCGCGGATAAGGAGCGCTCGAAAAAATTGGTTATGATAAATTGCGTTAAACGACCAGAAAGATATTTATTTCATAAAGCAGACAGTACCGTTATTATGGGTCCCATTTGAAAAAATGGGACACATATTGTTTTTGTCCGTTTTTTTTTTTTCTTTTTTTTTTTTTTTTTTTCGTCAAACGCTTGACAGGCATTGCTTGTGGACCCAATATCTACCAGAAAGGGTAATGGAATCGGAATGAAACTCGGTAATTTGTTAGACCACGTAGTTTAGATATGCAGAAGCCAAAATTTCGGGTAATAAATCTAGGGGAACTCCCCCTGGGACGTTAAAAACCAAAACCAGTATTTTTTAATAAAAATTTTGCTTTTTGAGGCATAGCGCTTGAACAGCTTCTCTCTTTTTGTTTAAATTTGGTGAAATGTAAGTGCATTAACCACTGATATAACACTTGAAAGAATTAAAAAAATTACCTAGGGGAAATACCCTAGAAAAATAAGATTTTGTTTTAAATCATGATTGTGACAAGCACGCCATGTCGCCCCAACATCTACCAGAAGGAAAAATGGAATCGCAATGAAACTTAGCCATATGTTAGACAACATGGTCTAGATGAACAGAAACCAAAATTTTGGGAGATAAAACCAGGGGAATTCCCCTGGGACGTTAAAAACCAAAACGGTATTTTTTTTCTAAAAAAATCGCTTTTTTGGGCATAGCGCTTAAACGACAGCACCAATTTGAATCAGATTTGATAAAATATAAGTGCACTAGCCACTGATAAAACACATAAAAGAATTTAAAAAAATACCCAGGGAAATACCCTAAAAAATAAGATTTTGTTCTCAAATCATGATTGTGACAGGCATGGCTTGTGGCCCGACATCTACCAGAAGGAAAAATGGAACCGCAATGAAACTTTGCTATTTGTTAGACAACATGGTCTAGATATACAGAAACCAAAATTTTGGGTGATAAATCCAGGGGAATTCCCCTGGGACGTTACAAAACAAAACGGTATTTTTTTCTAAAAAAATAGCTTTTTTGGGCATAGCGCTTGAACGGCTGTTACAATTAAAATCAGATTTTCTAAAATGTAAGTGCATTAGTCACTGATTTATCACTTAGAAAAAATAAAAAAAAATAACCTATAGGGAAATACCTTAAAAACAGGATTTTGTTCTCAAATCATGATTGTGACAAGCATGCCATGTCGCCCCGACATATACCAAAAGTAGTAATGGAATCGCAATAAAAATTTGACATTTGTAAGAGAACATGGTCTAGATATGCAGAAATCAAAATTTTGGGTAATGAATCTAGGGGAATTCCCCCGAGACGTTAAAATCCAAAAGGTTTTTTTCCAATAAATTAGCTTTTTGGGGCATATAGCGCTTAAATGGCTGCTCTAACTATATTCAGATTTGGTGAGATGTTAGACCATTAGACAGTATGTGCCAATTAAAAGAAGAAAAAAGCATTTACTAAGGGTAATTACGTTAAAAACGAAGTTATGTTCCTGAATTAAGATTGTGACAGGCATGCCATATCGCACTGACATCTCCAACAAGGAGTCTACAAAACAGATTAAACCTTTAAGAATTGTTACGTAACATGACCCACATATGTAAAAACAGAATCTTATCTACTAAACCTAGAAATTCCCTGATACCATGAAAAGCTAAATCGGGCTGTTTTGGCAATTTAGCTTCATTTCACTTCGGCGCTTGAAACGACGGTTTAATTTAAAACATTTGTTGTGAAAATGTTCGTAAATTTAAGACGTTTATTCTTTTTTTAACTACACATGGAAAATGAAATTTGGTTTGATAACTATGGGACCCATGCGTTTATGCTTGCAGAAACAAACTATATATTCAGTGTATAAAATACAAGTTGTGGTTACAAGGGACCCTGTAGCATAAATATATGGCATACAACATGTGTTTTACAAATAGTGGTGGTTAAACAGGTGGTTGACACTCTCTAGTTTAGTACAGTAACGATAAATTGCATTAAACGTAAATTCAAAAGGGGTGTGTCGCATCTCGCCAATCATAAATAAAGGAATCGAGGTATATTAACGCATAATGGCTATTATTGCCTTGTGATAGCAATGCTTATTATGCGTCAATAATGCATAGTAAAGCCAATGTAAATAAATAATGTTATGTTGAAAGCAAACGATGTTATATTAACGTGTTGAGGATTTATTATTAAAAGTGCGCGAAATCAGTACCGGTAATTTATATTTTCGCGATTTTGTTAAATTTTGTAATTCGAAAACTTTAGAAAACGGTTCGCGAATACCGATTCGCGATCCCTTAATTCCAACCCTGAATAGGTACATAAAGAAACAATTAAAAGCCATTAATTTCATCTTTGAAAAAAGGAACAAATAACACACATATAGAAAGAAACAAAAACTTATTTCTGCAATACAAAGTCAATGAGATAAGTGTTTGTCGTCCGTCGGTTTCTTTCTGCAGTTTTTGATGTTTACTGCGTCCCTAAAAGCTGACTGATACATTCGAATTAGACCAAGATTTAAAGTTCGAAATACTACTTGGAGTAAAAGTGACTAGCGGGCCGCACAAAAATCTCATGTGGGCCGCACTGCGGCCCGCGGGCCGCACGTTGGACATCCCTGTGCTAAATTATCAAAACACAAACTTTTGGGTAATATACCCAGGGGAATTCCCCTGGGAGGTCAATAACCGAAATGGAATTTAAAAA
>CH000808.1:124715-148928 GCA_000149265.1 Ciona savignyi | reverse complement strand
AATAAGTATTAAAATTGCAATTAACTTTTGTCATTGTTAGACAGCATGGTCTAGATATGCGGAAACCAAAATTCTGGGTAATATACCCAGGGGAATTCCCCTGTGAGTTGAAAAACCCGACGGTATTTTTTAAAAATAATTAGCTTTTTTTGCGCATAGCGCTCAAGTAGCTGCTCCAATTTAAATTAGATTTAATAAAATGTGAGTGCAATAGTCACTGATATAACACTTAAAATAATTTAAAAAATTAACTAGGGAAATACCCTAAATATGAGATTTTGTTCTTAAATCATGATTGTGACAGGCATGGCTTGTGGCTCCGACATCTATTAGAAAAAGTAATGGAATCGCAATGAAACTTTGCCATTTGTTAGACAACATGGCGTTATTATGCAGAAACCAAAATTTTGGGTAATATACCCAGGGAAATTCCCCTGTGAGTTAAAAAAAACAAAACGTTATTTTTTTGAATAAGCTCTTTAGGGCATAGCGCTTGGTCGGCTAAAATGTTAGTCCACTATCCGACGTTGTACCATTGAAAAAAAAAGAAATACAATACCTAGGAAAAAAGCCTAAAAATTACGACTTGTTTCAAAACCATGATTGTAACAGGCATGCCATATCGCGCCGACATCTCCAACAAGGAGTCGCCAAAGCGGACTAAAACTGTTTGTTAGATTATCTAACAAACATCTAACTTTGATAACATTACTCAGATATGTAAAAACAGAATTTAATGTACTAAGCCCAGTGGAATTCCCCCGAAATAATGAAACTCAATCGGGCTGTTTTGGGAATTTATCTTTATTATACTACAGCGCGTGACAAGAAGCTTAAATTAAAACATTTGTGGTAAAATGTTCGGAAATCTCAAACGCGTATTCTTTTTATAACTGCACATGGAAAAGAAGTTTGGTTTAATAACTATGGGACCCATGCGTTTATGCTTGCAGAAACAAAACTATGACAGTCCGGTTAAAACTTTCTGAAAAGGTAATTAACATGGACCTGACGTGCACATATCTAACATTAACATATATTGTGTGGGGAACAATAATATCAAGATCGGATTGTTACCTTAGGGACCCATGCGTTTATGCATGCAGAAACAAACTACATACCCGGTTTATAAAATACATATGGTGGTTAGGGACCCTGCTCGCATATATATATAGGCTACATATGGTAGGCCCTACAAAATGTGTTTTACAAATAGTGGTGGTAAAATACGTGGTTGACACTCTCTAGTTATGGTTTGTTTTTGTTCGTTTTTTTTATTTTTTATTTTTCGTCAAACTCTTGACGGGTATGGTTTTTGGACCTGACATCTACCAAAAGGGGGAATGGAAGCACAACGAAACTCGGTAATTAGTTGGACAACATGGTCTAGATATGCAGAAACCAAAATTTTGGGTGATAAATCCAGGGGAATTCCCCTAGGATATTAAAAAACCAAAACGGTGTGTTTTTCTAAAAATTTAGTTCTTTTGCGCATAGCGTTTGAACGGCAGCTCCAATTTGAATCAGATTTGTTAAAATGTAAGTGCATTAGTAATTGATTTAACACAAAGAAATAAAAAAAGATTACCAAGGGAAATACCCTAAAAAATTTATTTTCTCAAATCATGATTGTGACAAGCATGGCATGGCGTCCGACATCTAAGTATAAAATGCACAAATTTCTCCTTTTCTTGGGAATTGGTTTCCGTTTAAGAACCGCTGTTTTAGCTGAAGGGTTGCGGATGCGCGCGATATAATCGGACTATTGCCTTTGTGTTTACTCCCTTGATTTTCCCATTTACCAGGATAAACATAAATATCCTATCTTGTCTTCCACCTATTCTCGTCAATAGAAAAATGCCGAAAAGTATCACACGAGCAATCTTTGATTAATTGAAGACAGCCTGTGCACCAGTTTCTCTCATATTCCCCATTTTCGGGGATAAACGTGAATTTCCCATTTTAATGTCCCCGCTAATATGATCAATTTAAAAGCGTCCCGGTCTGTTGAGTATGTTATGCCACGTGATTCAGATGTAAACAAATCCAAATTTCGTAGCAAATGATGCTGATAAACTTACCTTTTTAGCGATGTCTAACGTGGAAAAGGACCTGAAGGTAAAGATTTTAGTCTTAGGGAACTCCGGTGTAGGAAAATCGTCATTTACACACTTGCTATGTCATAACCAAGCAAATAAAAACCCGGGATATACCATCGGATGTACTATTAATATAAAAGTGAGTTCGTTTTTTTATTACCACAGGGGAAAACTAAAAGAAGGGAAACTGCACACTAAAATGAAAATTGAGGCATTGGAGTTGGTTTAAACATGGTATTAAAGTTACGGTTAGTTCTTGGGTAAAGATTAGTCTGTGGGGCAGGGTTAAAATTAGTTTCCATAGTTTTAGTACGCAGTTTCCCTTCTTCCAGCTTTTTATTGTTTCCCCGTACCACACAATTAACTTTGTACAGTTAGATAATTCCACATTAACATTTGTGATACTAATTTAAAACCTGCCCAACACACTATTCTTAAACAAAACTCTAACAACAACCCAATATCAAAGCACATTTCCCTGAGATCGCGTTACGTCAGAATTGGGCAACATATCCGGGCCTGTGAGCGATTTGGACTGGCCCGCAGACTGTATTTAACCATACCCTCTTAAGATATTGAATAACCTACTATTCATGTAATAATCTGGCCTACCAAGGACTTTAGTTTCCCACATCTGGCCTGCTGACTAGAGAAATTGCCCACCCCTAGATTAGGGTAAAACACGAAGATCCCATCCTTTCTTATCTTTCTTTAAATTTCCAGCTTCACGAATACAAACCTGGCACTTCAGAAGAGAAAACATTTTGCATTGAAATTTGGGACATCGGGGCCTCGAATAGTCATGCAAGCAGCAGGTAGGTGGGGAATGGTTTGGTCATTGTTATATAATTTGTATTTTTTGTTTGGTTAGCTGGTGAGTCCTGTTGCATATCATAATGTGGTAGTTTTGTTCTCTTCTATATTAAAAACGGCGCACTTATATATTTATATATAATCTACGTCGCAGAAGGCAAGAATCACACATAAAAGAATTTACAACGAATGTTACTTTATAAAAAGCAGGTATCCAAGTTAGGCTACAAGAGAGTTTAAAGTCAGCTTAGAAGACAATATTACTTTGTTTACACTATTCATTTTAAACCACTAGATCTGGTGTTAACTGCCATGTAACGAGACATTACTATGTGGATCGTGGCCATCTTTAAGGTCAAAGCTAACCTTTATCAATTATTTCTGCCATGCCTACCCTATGTAACCAGTACTAATCACAATCTAGCTGTAAAGCTCATATGGTAGCTTGCCGAATAGTTAACTAAAAGATGGTTGGTTCAAAACTATCCGCAAGTCTGTTGTGTACTTGGGCAAGGTAGTTGGTTGATTAAACCCAGTTGATTAATCAGTTAAACAATACCAACTATATAGAAATTTCTTTAAAAAATACACTGGTACTTGCTCTAGTACCTTCACTTTGAGCGCCAAATAATGTTTTGATTAGAGTACGGTACCCAATACCCATAGCATCCTTTATTTTCCCATTGATAAAGATAAACTAAAGTTTCTTTACATCTGATGTCCGACCGGGTAGTTGTCCTACTGGGTAGTCTGGTGGTTTATTGCTGCGCCGTTTAGACGAAAGATTGCAGGTGCGAAACTAATCGCTGGCTAGTCGGTTATGTCCTTGGCAAGACACTTAACGGACACTGCCTGAACCCAGTGGATTAATGGGTTCTACGGAATTCAGGGAATGTCTTAATTATACAACACACTGCAATAGCTCCGGTAACCCAATGTGACAATTGCCCGTGTGTTAACCCCCTTGATTTTCCCATTCACGGGGATAAATAGGAATATCCTATCCTATCCTATCCTGTTCAACCTATTTTCATCCCAGATTCATGTTCTACAACAACATCAACGGGATTATCCTCGTGCATGACCTCACCAACTTCAAATCTCTACAGAACATCCCAATATGGTTAACTGATGTGTTAAAGCATGACGCAACCGGGGGGTTAACTTCTGTGAAGGTGACGTCACAAACTACCAAGTGGGTTGTGTGTTTTTACAGAATCTGCAGAATTCTATTCTTGGACGAAAATGGTGTAAATTTTATAAAAATACCTACATAGTTAAAGCTTTAGTCTAAATTTGTTGGATCAAAACCAGGCATTATGTATTGCACAGCCATAGTAGTTGGTTGTTTACTTGGACAAAGCACTTTGCCCAAAGCTAGTAACAGTTCTAAAAATGATGGTAGAGTAGTAGTAGTGCTTGACGTACAGTTACAACCAAAAAATAAAGTATTTTAAATTATAAATGTGATACTAAAAATTTTATATAGATTGAACCTAAATAGCTTGGCAATATATATGTTATAATACCCTTTTTTTAACACATTTACTGGAATAAACAGGAACATTCAATTGTAAATGTGTTATTTGATATAACTAAACATGCAAACTTTAAGTAACATCAAACTCTTAAAGGGTTTAAAATATTAGTCCCCTAGTCTGGTTGACAAGACCATACAGTTACCAAAGCTATTGCAATGTGTAGAAAATTCAGACGCTCGTTTAATTTGTTAGAAACCATTAATCTGCAGGGTTCAGCATTCAGGCAATGTTCTATAAGTGACTTGCCCAAGAAAACAACCGACTAGCTCGCGACCAGTTTCGCACTTGCAAACTTTTGGAAAAGCGACAGACTACCCACCAAGCTAATATGTCTGTTATACAATGACCACAGCCCAACAGAAGATGTGACTCAGTGCTCCATACCCCTCCTAGTGGTCGGTACGAAGCTGGATATGATAGGGGACAGCAGAAGACCGGAGATATCGAATCGAAGTAAGCTCACCGCTGTAGATCTCGCTTGCAGTGAGATACAATTGGTTAGTAGTATAATATTTTTTTTTATATGTCGGTAATTTAAAATCCTTGCATTTTCTATTATTTCCTTGTTGTATTGAATATTTAATTGCTTGATTTTTCCTCATTTTTGGTTAAGTTTAGTTTATTTATTTTATTGCAGTGTGTTATATATTCCAAACACCTGTTTAAGCGATGTATTGTGGGCTGTGGCCCATCAAGACATTGTCTGTTTGATTATTGCCTAAAGTACAGAATTTTGCAAAACATGGCCAGGCTGCAAATCAAACCAACTACCCTCTTGGCTTTGATTTTTATCTACTGTATTATCTACTATCGACAGAATGGCATTTAATAAATAAGTTGTATATAAACACGATAACAGAATTTGTATCCCTAGGACACGTTGGAACCAAGATATATAGCTGCTGGGTCCGGGAATGCTGTTAAATTAAGCAGGTTTTTTGATAAGGTATAAAACAGTTTTTTTATTTTGCTTTGTCCAATTGGTTAGTCTGGAGGTTTAGTGCGATACTTTTTAACCGAAAGGCTGCAGGTTAGAAACTAGTCGCTAGCTGGTCAGTTGTGTTCTTGGGCAAGGTACTTAACAGACATTTCCAAAGCCCATTGGATTAATGGATTTATGTCCGGCCGGCTTTTCTTATGTTTACAAAATTACCTTAAGGTTTTACAATGAGTGGATAATAATAAATTACTTTTTATTTATTTTTTTGGAAAATTTTGCCAACACATTAGATAATAATAATGGATGTAGCAAATCATATACACTAAGTATGTTGTTACATTGGATAACTTTTTTAATAAATTTTCAATTGGTGCATTCTGTTACAAGTAACTAGAAAGAAGTCTTAGACTGTACAGAAATGTTTTGTGTATTATTGCTGCTTACTTTACTTTATTAAGCGGTAACATAGTTAAAAGGTATGTGCATTTTTTAATATCGTATTTTTAAACAGCAAAAGCGAAATAAATCAGTAACTTTTTGTGATTTTTTTTTATGTCCAACAATGTCCCAATTTTAATAAAAAAAAATTACCAACAGGCAATCGCTCATGCATTACAACGTCGAACAACGACGATCGGACAATCGCCGTTGATTGACAGACGAAGTTCAATTGGAGGTGAAAGGAGACGCCCAAATGTGGGAAACCCCTTTAGTCGTCGACTCGCTATGAAAACCGGACATCAAGATTGAATTTCGTTTGGAACTGCTAGTTTCTTTCTGCCAATCGGGTGGCGATGTCAGATTTTATTACATGGACCTCACGTCATGTTACAATCAGTTGCTCCAGTATGCCTACAGTCGAGTGCAATACATTTACACATTGCTGGATATCTGCCAGTTAATAGTACATTTTAATAGGATAGAATAGAATATTTATGTTATGTGAATGGGAAAATCAATGGGTTAAGACATGGGCATTTGTCAGATCACCTCGCGCCCACCGTCGGGTTACCGGAGCTATTTCAGTGTGTTGTGTATGAATTACACGTTCTTTTAATTCAGTAGAACCCATTAATCTTCTGGGTCCAGGCAATATCCGTAAAGTGCCTTGCCCAAGGACACAACCGACTAGCTAGCGACCAGTTTCGCACCTGCCACCTTTCGATTGCAAGGCGACGCACTTAACCGGCCGGACTTAATAATATTTGTGTTTGTAAGCATTAGGCAGGTTATTTTCAAGTCAACATGTACAAATTAAGCTTTTCTAAAATTGTTAGCCTGGTTGGTTTGGTAGTAATGCCAACTTAAAAACCGTCTGAAAATCAAACGTAAGGTTTTGCAATCGAAATCGCTTGCTAACCTTGCTTGCTGTCGGTTGTTACTCTAGCCAGGGCATGTGGTTGATGTTACCTCTAGGTTTTACAAAACAATGTCGAATCGTACACAATACGCTTTAGCTACAATAACCTAACTGTGGGCTACAGGTAATGTGACGATTGTCTATGTAATAAAGTCCCTTGCGTTTCACATTTAGAGGAATAAAACTTTTCTAACGTGAACATTCGTCCAAAAAGTTAATTCGGAGAGATTTAGTATTTAAAGTTTATTAAATGGAATACAAAATTAAATCTTCGGCAATTCAACTTAAATTAAAATAAAATTATCTGATTTGCCCCGATTGTTCAACAGAACGGCACAACTAACCGTCACGTCATACAACAATACTAGCTGTTTTATTGCATTCGCGCCAATTGTCAATTTTATCATAAATTGTGTTTTGAATTTGAACATCAGTCTACTTTGGACTCACCACCTAATCCGAAACTCCGTGTCTGAGATGGCGCAGCTTTTACCCGTTCGTTTTTTTACAGTCCCTAACAATCCGTTGCGCTAAAATTCTAAACATAATGACTCGAATTAACAATTTAATTCTAAACATAATGACTCGAATTAGAATTAATATTATATCTCACAAAGTTAAGTGAAGTGACGTGATTTTGACTTCAGTCATTTTATTACAACGCTGCTAATTTGAGATACAAAGCAACAAACACAGAATTAAACGGAGTAAAATGGAGCATTCTTTATTACAAGGGCTTAGTTTCTATAGCAGAGGGGTGCAACATACGGCCCGCGGGCCACAGCACGGCCCGCGGTACCTATTTATGTGGCCCGCTGCAGACTTCATACTTCGTAGCCTAATAGTTTAAAAACGTTTTCTAAATTGTAACGGCATCATTGCCATTTTTAAAGACAGTATAAGACTACTTCACACTCCGATTAAATTTATGTTAACATTACTGTGACGACCTCCCATTGTTACAAAATAATGTGCATTGTTGGAAAATTGCCTTGTTCCGGCAGTGGTACCGTATTACGTGATCTTACTTTATTGGAGCATGGTATTATACAAAAAAGCTTAACCAAGTTCGAACGAATGTCTACCAAGTTAGTTACAAAACTGAGCATAAAGATAGCTGAAGCAATTGCCGAAAAAGGAAAGCCGCCATACAAAATAAAAATTGCTTGATGGTCTGGCCCCCGGTATCTCTATACTTGTACGTTGTGGCCCATTGCGCTAAACAGTTGCACGCCCCTTGTTCTATAGGATGACAATACACAAGCTCTCAATATGTTGAGAGAGAATGCAATATCCTATCACCAAATGTCTTCAGGAAATTATTAAGTTGTCGCTGGAACTCTGGTAGAAGTTTCTCCTAACTCTAATAATGTTTTTGTGATTGTTGAAAAAGTTTGCGATACATAGGTGACTTGAAATTTCCGCAAAAATAGAAATTGGTATGCGGTATCACCTTGGTATATATTACAAGAGGCATTACAGTAAATTCCCAAACTGTTATACAACTGTACAACGCTGAAGTTAATCAGACATATTCTGTTAAATAGACGATTAAATGAAATAGCACTGAAACGCCAGTGAAATTGCAAAATGTTTAAAACTGCAAAACAGTATATACAGTTATATACTGTATATACAGTTATAACTGCAAAACAGTGCAAAACAGTATATACAGTTATAACAGTATATACAGTTATAACTGCAAAACAGTATATACAGTTATATATTATTATTATATATAAAACGATATTATTACTCAACAATTGACACTTCAGTTCTATTGTGACAGATAACTAGGTTTTCATGTAACAAGGAGTTAATACGTCATAGATATATTGTTTTGTCTTTTGTGGATTGTGAGTAATAATTATTAAACTTGGATACTAATAAAGTGAATGGCTACATAATGAAAATGCATGACAGGTTGGGGGATTGAATAGAATTTATGTTTGTGTTAATTATATTGTGGATTATACACCGATGGGAGAACAGTTCTAAATATCCGCTGTGTGGCGCTTGATCGACCATTGCATCGGATACCGTTGTTTACGAAGTTAGATTCTCGTATCCCATAATGAGCATTGTAACGTCACCTAACGTGACTAATTGTGGGACCGAAACATTCTATGCACCAGGATGTGTGGTTGAGAACGTATAATACATGGGACAACTTGATTTTAAAAATGCAAAGCTAAACAAACATGCATCTGGGTAACTTTTAAGTACTTGAACGATGGCAACAGTTATGTAGATGAAAATTATGCAAATGCATGTATACTTATTTTTATTTATTGTTTTTAAGTCATAATCAAAGGTTTAAAGTCATAATCAGGTTACACATTGTTGTGTTTGATTAAAAATCGGACTTAATATGTCACCTTTAAGCCTTGTGTGGCCCCATTTTGTCTGCATCCACTTCTTTCACCAATCTTTGACAGTCAACATGGTTAGGATTGGGAAGTTTTTCTATCTTCTGTGTGCATAAGTGTCCAACAACACATCTAGGCCTTCACACCTGCATAAAAATTGAAAAATATAAATAAAAGGTACACTTGTGGATACAAAGAAGAGCAAATTTTCCGGTCCGATACCACACATCGGCTGAACATCCTTTATTCGAAAAATGTTTAGTATTTATGAAGGCCATTCGAAGTAAAGTTCTTGAAAGGATATAAAGTTGAGTGAAGTTACGTGATTTTAACTTCAGTCATTACAACGTTGCTAAATTGAGATACAAAGCAACAAACGCAGAATTAAACGAAGTAAAATTGTGCATTCTTTATTACAAGGGCTTAGTTTCTATGTAATAACAATACACAAGCTCTCAGTCTATTGCAAGAGAATGCAATATCCTATCACCAACTGTCGCCAGGAAATAATTAAGTTGTCGCTGGAACTCTAGTAGAAGTTGAGATTAATCTTCTCTTAAATTATATACTGTGATTGATTGAGCGAAATCATACCTCTAATAATGTTTTTGTGAGCGATACATAGGTGACTCGTGCCAACAGTGGAGTTGCTGGAGATATGACAGTGTGTGGGTGATTGATATATTTTTATTCTCATGGCCGGGAAGTCAGGCTTTACCACGGGTATCGTAAGACCGCTTATACCCGCGGTCGAGTTGCTGAATCTATTACAGTGTGTAGATCAGTGGTTCCCAACCTGGGGGTCGCGACCCCCAAAGGGGTCGCAAAGCATGTTAAAAGGGGTCGCGAAGCTGTTGGCAATGTAAGAACAAAGGTGAATGTCAGTAGGACTGGGTACCGGTACGCTAGTAGTATGTGCTATTCTGTGTATAACTTTTCATTAAGACATTTCATTCGGATTACTTGTAGCACAATATTATTGCATCAGTGTGCGTCGATTGTGATGTCATAAACTATAACCACGTGACTCTTAACGTACAAGATCTGCAAATTGAAACTTTATTAGGAAAGTAGCCTAGTATAAATTATACAACATAAATCAGTCAAGACTCGAAATTGGTAAAAATAGTTAAGGAAAGCATGATACACAACTAGCTGCAGACCTACAAGGTCAACCATCGCACTGATTTGTTAATAAATTCAAGTAAAATATTTTAGTGCTTACTTTCTAATTTTGCATTTAGGATAGAATATAAGCGTGGGTCACGGAATCTGCGAAAAATTTTAAGGGGGTCACTAAGACAAAAAGGTTGGGAACCACTGGTGTAGATGGTTGGTTCGTTTATATCCTCGTGGGTGGGAAGCCAAGCTTAAGGCCTATCCACGAGGTTCGTAGGGTACCTCATGTCCACAATCGAGTTTCTGTATATATTACAGTGTGGGAATGGTTGGATCTCCAGAACTCATTTTATAGGAACAACGTGAATCAACAAACACACGTTCTCCGTGGTAAAAATCCGTATAAAAATCTTTAGAGATTAACTGAGCGCACCGTAAGCGTTTTTTTCTTACCTATCTGAGCTAAAATTTTAAATAAAATGGCGGCTGTGCTAAAGTTGTGCGGTGGAAATCGGAGGGTTACAAGACGATTTTTGTTTCAAAACAAGGCATTTTAAATTATTTCCCTAAAACCAACAATTAACTAGGCTATGTTAAATCTAGAGAAACTTCTCAATAATAATAATTAAAAATAACCAATTATTTTAGATACATCTCGGTTTATTGTCGTTTCTTGTCAATCAAACGTAATGTTGCGTTTCATCTAATATCCTGCCACGGGTTCACGGTCCATTTCTGCATCTTGTGAATCGGCGTGAAAATCCATTTCTGAAATTACGACAATTGCTTATCAAGCACTTAACTTTAATTTTCTTTTTAAGTTGTACAAATATGTTTTCATACGCATTGCAATGTGGATAAGTGCTTCCTTCACTTTTTATCACAAATGTTAAAGAATCAAAACTGGTTGATAACTAATCGGTGGCGTCTATGACGAGGCCCTCAGTATATATTGCTCGAACCCATAGAGTATATCACACTGAAATCGCTCCGGTAGCCCAACTTTTGGGGCAAGTTAGTCAGACTTTGCATTTGTCCAATCAAGGGGGATAAATATAAACTATCCTATCCTATTCAACAGTTGGCCCTATTGTAACTTTTTTCTCCACGTGATATATTTACCTGGCATGTTTTCTTGTTGATTGTATCCAGCAATAGGACTACCGGGACTACCATGACTACGACGACGAGAAAAGATCCAAGCGTCACCATTTTCAGTCGCAGAAAGCAACACAAGTGCGAAGAGAAGTAGAATAGCCTTATTCATCTGTTAAAATTTCATTACAAATCACACAAATTAAAGTCAAAAACAAACTTACCTTTGAAGTGTTAAAAACGAAGATAATTTTATTCTATTAAGCGTTGGATTTTATAGCAAAACAACTTTTTCGTGTTTCTTTAATTCATTTCTTCGATCGCTCAGCGAGTTCTTTAGAATTGCGGAAATCGATTCTGTTTGTATATGTACGGCAATATGTCAATAGTCGTCTCGATATCAGCACTTTACAGAGTAAATTCTTCTTAATTTG
The DNA here is from genome assembly GCA_000149265.1 of Ciona savignyi. Lineage (NCBI taxonomy): Eukaryota > Metazoa > Chordata > Ascidiacea > Phlebobranchia > Cionidae > Ciona > Ciona savignyi. The sequence goes on along the minus strand of CH000808.1, from coordinate 137,158 downwards.
CCAGTGTGAACTGGTTTGGCTAAATAATTATTTTGTGGTGCAATTTTTAACGTGCAGATTAATATAAACGTTTACTTAAAAACACAATTTATAAGACAACTTATTTTAATTAAAAACAATAAAGCTTATAACACAATTCATATTGGATTCATTTTCATGCGTTTTATCTTTGTAACTTTTCTGATTTTTGAAATAGCTAAACCAAAATGCCTGTTCGTTTAGCTGTGTAGGTTTTTTAATTCATCTATTCTCAATCATACATCCTAGTACATAAAACGTAGCATTAACAGCACTAATTTGTGTTGTGTTATTCTAAATCTAAAGTCACCACGTGCGCATTGTTAAGTCATTCAGCCTGTACGTCGAACCATGTCAAGTATTCGACCATGCACTTAAGTCCAGGTCAATTTCGCCTATTGGTAATTTCAATTTTATCAGTTTATTGTAGTTTGTAATGTTTATTTGCAAATAAGGCAAGGTATGGACAGTAATTTAGGCTTTAAAATGTAGGACTGTAATAAATACTAATACTACGATCAGTTGATTCACATTTATAATATTTATCTAAACGAAAGGCAGGCCCGGTGCTAGGAACCGCGGGGCCCAATTAGAAATATGATGGCGGGGCCCTTACTCTTCATAGAAAAATTTATGGGTGTTTATATATCATAAAATACATACAAACTACAAAAATAGACATTTAATACTTGCTATAAAACAAATTAAAGGTAATGTGGATGCTTATTTACGATATATTGTTTTACTTCCAAACATATATATATATATATTTCGATATATATATATTGTTTAGCAACCATATTCATTATGACGTAACAGGCAAACACAGAAAAATAAATTTGACTTAGTTACGATGCATAACAAATTGATATTATGAGAAAGAATATTATTTCACTTTTTATTTTACGTTTCAGTAGTATTTTAAACCTCGTAATACAGAAAGACCCGCGCTAGCGCGGGGCCCCTTCAAGGTGCGGGGCCCAATTTGATCTAATCGGTCAAATCGGCCTAAAACCGGCCCTGACTAAAGGCATGAATAAACAAATCACATTCTCTATCGTTAGCTAAATATGTAAAGAACCTACCAAGTTATGACATGGTCCAGTTCTGCTGTTGGTATAACTTTGCATCGCAAAGAATGGTTACCCCGAATTAACAAACTACGTGGTTGTAAGCAGAAGACACAGATATTGTTGCGTGGATCCAGACAATTCGAATGAGTATTCAAGACAGAAAGCAAATTCGGATGAGTGTCTTGACCATTGCTTCTCAAATGGTGCGCCACAGGGGTTAGCTTGGTGTGCCACACTTGCATTTAGTAAATTTACGACATAGTGTGCATAGATCAAACACTACTAAATGGTTAGTGTCTAGTTCGCTCTTTTCCATTGTAACGATAGTTCTATATCAGGCATGGGCAACCCCTGGCACGCGTGCCCAACTTGGCACGCGAGCTCGTATTTCTGGCACGCTAGTTCAAGGAAATTAGATTCCTTTCTCTTAAATATAATAACTTAAAAGTTGTTGTATTATTTGAGCTTTGGCCACGTGCATAAACTGTTTATTGCCGTAATGTAAAGATTTGATTATTTATTACCGTGTTATTGTTACTCAACAAACACCAAAGAGTACAACAATCCGCTTGCAAATTTCGCAACCTGCTGCCACAGACGAATCGGACGTGAAAGAAATTTGTACGTTTGTGCAGCCAACCAGATGTAGTTAATATCAGTTACCCTTAGCATCCTAATTTACTTTTGTTAGCAATTTGAGATACAAAGTGTTATAAGGCTAAACTTGATGTACGGTACCGGTAAGGTCATTCGGTATCGGTAAACGTCATAAATGCATATTTCGGGAAGTAAAAAAAGACCGGTAACTTATTTCACATAAGCTCATCGTTACGTTTATCAAATTGCGTTAATGAGAGTAAAAATTCATCGTTGAACACACTTTTTCAAGGTTTGCTCTATCAGTAATAGTACAGCGCTTATTTTGCAGTAAAGATAAAAATTAAAAGTCATTACTGAAAAACAGCGGTTCTCAAACTGGGGTCCGCGGTCTTTTGGGGACCGCGAGACAATTTTCTGGGACCGCTAAGCACCTTCCAAAAAATTTAAACGACGCTTCTGAAAAAAAACTGTAAAATTAAGTTTTTACGCAACTTTTCTTCCAATCAACGTAACAAACAATTTGTCATGAAAGCTTACAGGCTATAGGCATTTATGACATCACAAGAAGCTATTTGATGTCACATTAGTGCAATTCAAAAGTACAGAACTCCTACTATAGTAGGAAATAATACAACTCCTATTATAGTAGGAGTAAACATTCAAAAACAGAAATATGTTCTCACGAATTGTTAGTTGGCACGCGGAAGGATTTTTCCATTAATTTTAGCCGATTTTGGCACCCAGGCCGAGAAAGGTTGCCCACCCCTGTAATCTATATTAACTTCCGAAAAGCAAAAGCGCTCAAGAAACAGTAATTTCGTTATGTGAAAATTGTTTAAATAAAACTTTTAAGTGATGAAATTGTTAAAATAAAACTTTTAATTTTCCATATTTTCCCTAAATTGTTTGATAAATTAGTATATTGTTTTGACTCCCCGTGCAAAGTGCGCCCGTTCGTTTCTTAATTGGTCTCGGGTGCGCAGCGGGGTCAAATCGAGAACCCCTGGTCTTGATCAACGCATTCGTAGACAGACCATGGTAAATTCATGACGGATGGCAGCTTTGTATTAAAAAAATGTTAATATAAAAACGGAATTAGTAGCGTACCAGAGAAACAATACATATAGCCCTGTTGTCAAAATATGAGGAAAAGTATTTAAAAACGTTTACCCTCTTGCGAAAGTAGGATTTAGGTGATAATTCAAGTTTTAAAATCATGTTTAACCGAACTATTTGTCATTTTCTTCCAGTTATTTGTCATTTCTTTTATGTTTTGCCGTTTTTGTTTGTAATTTTCTATACAACTGTGCAATTTAATAAGTATAATGTCTTTAAATTAGTAAAGGTTTATACATTTCAAAACATATTTTGACGTCTCGGGTTAAATTTAATACGGAGTGATTATAAAATCCTGTTCCTAATTTATTTTGAGATGAACGCGGGAATTGCCTAAGTGTAAACGCGTTGAACCTTGTTAACACAAAGGTGGTGAGTTCAAAATCAGCCTCTGGCTAATAGTTTGTGTTCTGGCTACTGAGTTGCAGTTTACGGCTTATAAATTTCGAATTTTTATATGCAAATTTAATAGTTCCGACTGATTAGCTTTGTGGGTAAGTGCGACAGGAAGGGTTACAGGTTTGAAACTGGGGGTTACTTGGTCGGTTGTGTTGTATCTTTCGACCTTCGTCAATGCAATTAATGGACAGTGCCTGAACTCAGAAAATTAATGGGTTGTATCAATTCAAAGAAACATAAAAAGTCAAACACAACATACTGCAATAGCTCCTGTAAACTGACAGTGGGCTCGAGGTAATCTGATGATTTCCTGTGTGTTAACCCCCTTGGTTTTCCCACTCACCGGGATAAACATGAATTATCCTATTCCCCTATTGGAAAGTTCGTTTTCTGTGCGCCGGATTTTTGCGCCAACATTTTTTAACCTAAATTTTGCGCCACGCCAGTAATACTAATTTGTGCCACCACAAACAAAGTTGCATAATTTTTAATTAATACTTTGAAATATAAAGCTTAAAGTGTCAAAAATACAGACATAAATGGAAGGAATTGTAATCACGCCACACCAGCATGATTTTTGGAGTTTTCTGCGCCAATACCCGAAAAAGTAGTCCGTGCGCCACGCCAGATATATCCGGCGCATCATACGAACTTTCCAGTAGGGTCCTATTCTTGTTTTTAAAGAGTTATATACTCATTTAATAGTTTCGGGCTAGTGTACTATGCTCTGTACTTACTTGGTCTCTATTATTTATTCTATATGTATTCTATGCTTACCAGCCCAAGACCACTGGGACAAACTTAAATAGATTCATTACTATTTCATGTTTATTAGATCTGTTGATTAAAATGGCAAGGAAATTAAGAAAGCGTAAAATTGCAAGTGTCAAAACAAATGAAAGTGAAAGACTAGAGGAAAAATTAGAGTCAAAGGAATCGACTGCAAAAGTGGATGAATCCGAAAATCATGAACCATTGGCCAAAAGTAAAAAGGACACTTTGCTTGTTCAAATTGAGCATTGCAGGTCCTGACGAGTGTACGGCCGCAATGCACAGATGGTGTTGGATGCTTTAAAGAGTGTTTACCCAAGTTTGACCAGCATAATTAATGAAACTAAACCTCGCAGCAAGTCATTTGAAATCAAGGTTATTCGAAATGGAAAGGAATCCCTAATCTGGTCAGGCATTGCAAAGGGCCCACCAAGGAAACTAAAGTTTCCTTCAACAGACGAAATAATTAAATGTTTTGAAAATATGTTGCAAGAAAATGTCAATTCTGCAGACTAAAATGCCATTATTTTTTATGTAGATCAAAACCCGCAGATTATGAATTCACAAACTAAATGCTTATTTCTAACGCTGTATCAAGGGTAAATTTTCGCACCTGACAGTAAATTAGCAGACAAAGGAAATATTGGAATATATATTTTACACACTGTTTCTTGTAAGAAATCTAATTCTTTGCTGTTTTTGTTGTATGGATCACCCCAGTCTATGATTGTTTATGTAAAAAATGATTTATCATTCACATAAAGGTGAAAATCTTTGGGGGAATCTAATTACAACTTCTTTTGTTCAGGTTGTTCGTAACGCTTTGTGATTAATATAAGGACCAATATGTTCACCCCGAATCGTAAGCGTCCTGGCTCATCTGCTGGAAGAAGATCAAATATTTCGTTAACACACAACGCCTCGTTCGAACACAATGAGAGCCTCCTCCTCATCTAGGGTTTCACTCCTCCGGAAATCATTTGCTCCAAGGTTGGTATCAATCCCTAATCCTATCAGTCCCAGTTATAGTCCTTTATACTATAATTGCCACTGAGGATTTTTGAAAATTAGGCATATATACGTAAACATACAGTCCTTCCTTCTGAATACTGATGAACCCTCTAGCATTATTTTTGGCTGCAATTTTTTAGAAATTGTTACAGACCAGAGTTTTTAATAACACTCCGTGTCACATTTCATTACTTTAAATGTTAAATTCACACATATAAACTTAATATTTCTCTCTGAGTTATTGTTGCAAAGAAGTAGATTGCAGCAATTTCCAATTTCACCCCTTTGCAGCAATTTTCCAATTTCAAATTTTCTTACAAAAATACACAAGTTAAAAACATAAATGTTATTGGGATAATTGGTGTGGATTTAATTATCTTAAAATTTACAACTTTCAATCTGAACTTAATTTCCCAGAAGTCCAGCTGTGGAAAACACATCCATGTTATCATCTCCAACTGTTGTTATGGGTGGTTCCCATCATAATATTGAGTCGTACCCGTCATCTCTACCAGTGCTCATCACTGAAGCTATAACTCAGGCTGATGGTAAGTGTGCAGGGGGGAATAAGGCTGTCGTAAGTGTATGGGGGGAATGAGGCTGATGGTAAGTGTGCATAGGGGGAATAAGGCGGATGGTAAGTGTGCATAGGGGGAATAAGGCTGATGGTAAGTGTGCATGGGGGGAATGAGGCTGATGGTAAGTGTGCATAGGGGGAATAAGGCTGATGGTAAGTGTGCATAGGGGGAATAAGGCTGATGGTAAGTGTGCATAGGGGGAATAAGGCTGATGGTAAGTGTGCATAGGGGGAATAAGGCTGATGGTAAGTGTGCATAGGGGGAATAAGGCTGATGGTAAGTGTGCATAGGGGGAATAAGGCTGATGGTAAGTGTGCATAGGGGGAATAAGGCTGATGGTAAGTGTGCATAGGGGGAATAAGGCTGATGGTAGGTGTGCATGGGGGGAATGAGGCGGATTGTAGGTGGGTTGTGGGGGAAAGTAGCTCCCTGTAGGTAGGTTTTGTTGGGTGATGATGGTAGGTGAATTAGTGGCTGGGGCTTATGGAAGGTGGATTGTTAGTTAGCGGGCTGACCATATGTAGATAATGTGCAGGGGGGTGGGGATGAAGATAGATTGGCCGTGAGAAAGCTGCTTATGGGAGATAGGGAGAGTTACTGTATGCAATGATATTTGTTTAAAGTCAAGCAAATTAAGGATGCTGCAAGATCTAAACCCTTATAGTACTTACACATACACCCAGTGGCGTACCTAGCCGGGGGGACAACGTAGACACTGTCTACCCAAGATTCTGGGACAATCAAAAAAAAAGAAATGAAAAAAATTAAGATTATGAGGCGATATTAAATTTCTCCGTAAGTCTAATTACGCGAGTCATCTTTAAAGTATTCAGAGGTTTTAACAAAGCGATCTTTCGTCGTTCTCTTCGAATGAACGCGTAAATCGCATTCCAATATAAAAATATTGCTTTGCTTGCAAAATGACACGTTTGCGTCTTTTTGACCACGTGGTTAAGGAACCATTAAACTATTACGTAATCATAGACTTACACGCGTGTTTCTCAATGTTCTTTTATTATCACCGATTACATTTGCAGTCTAGGCAACACGGAAATTAAGACTAAATGCCGGCCAGTATCTTACTTGCACGAAGGTTGTAGATGTTAAAGGTGTTTTCATATCAACCCATTTGTTCGAATGATTTAATTTTTTTGGCGTATTTCTAATTTGATTAAAAACACAAAACAGAGCGTTATAACACTGTCATTCGTCAGAATACCACGTGCCACAGTCCGGTAATATATAAAACTACGGAAATACGAATATCAATACGGAAGGTAATTAAAAATGCTATTGCAGGCTTACCGTTAATGGTCCAATATAGCTGAAATATACGACATAGTTGTTTTAAAGCATTTTTTGTGATTTTGACTGTACGAAATTGTATGTACTTATAAACGTTTAATTGCGGCTCTAAACAAAATGGCGTTAAGTCCAGATGTCAGTCAAAGCTCCGAGAGGCTGTAGGAAAACGCAACTCGTGGTGGTCTTTATTCCTTTGATGGGGGGCTTATCGTACTCGCTCTCTCCAGGTGCAGATGTCTGCATGGTTCACTCTCGGATTTGACTGACATTTGGACGAAACAGTATTTCATATAATGATTTATTTAATTTACAAAAGGAATAGTGGGTTATCATTTGGATAATAAACATTTTTCAGTAAAGGATTTTTATTATAGTGCGCATTACCAGTACGGCTGCGAATTAACGGTTAATTTAAAAAACGGTTAACTGATGTAATAACAATCGGTTAACTGTTAACCGATTTTCTTTAGGCTACTGTCAAATCGGCACCGTTTTTGGCAAAGAAATTTATAGGTCGGACAGCCGTCCGTAGATACATAGCTTTCGCCGAGTAAACAAGCCGAAGATCGTGGCAGCGTTGCCTTTTATCTTGCCGCGCTGATTCCAGATAAGGAAATTGGCCCGAATCCAAGATCGCATGTATTTACCGCGATTGTGATTATTCCTATCGGTGGTTCGAACTATTTTACTCAAACAAAAATTAAAAAACAAAATTAATTTGCTAAGATTAAAAAAACAAGAAATTGCTCAGAAATATATTTACAACGACGTGCAATTCCCGTTTAAATAATTACGTAGAGATGTGTAATTACGTAATTTTGATTTGACGTCCGTAACGCAATTCCGATGTCCGAATTACGTAACTGAACCTAATTTGGTATTTACGCCCAGCTCTATGCATAGCATTGAAGCATACTACAGTTGTCAGACAGGTATTTCATGTCAGAAAAGCGTGCGTTTTACCAATCAACAAACAAATAAGAGTTTAAAAAAAGAGTTGTTAAAAAACGGTTAAAATTTGACATGACGGTTAACCATAACCAATAATTTTTCGCAACCCTATTTACCAGAATATTTTTTTAGGTAATGCGCAATTTATATAAAATAGTAGTATTATTATACATAGCGCAACTTTGATGAAATTGCGTCTATAGTAACGAGAGCGACTTTCTGCTGTATATGCAGGGAAAATATCGAAACATTTTTTCGAGTGGTTGTCTACCCGGTTACAGAATCCTGGGTACGCCACTGCATACACCTGTGGAATGTTTGTTAATCACACCAACCTAAATAATGTAATCTGATAGTATTCTGTGTAATTGGTTTAAACTATGTAAACAAGAACAACCATTCTATGCATTCTTCATTTGCAGTGGATTGAGTAAAAAAGGTGTTTAGACTTTAATGCTATATATCCGTTTAGTTTAAATTTAAATTTTAAAATTACTTTTAATGCCATGACGCGTATAAATAGTCTAGCAAACAATTCTTGATTTAGGTTTCAAATCAAGTTTAAGTTTTTCTTTCTACAGATTTCAGTGAGATATCCGCCAAGTTAAGTGCCACTGGATGGTCGGTGGTGGTTATTCAACAACGATTATTTGTCTGGCCACATAAACCAACTGGAAATGCAATGGTAATGTATATAGGGCAAACATTGGAAAAGTATTAGCATTTTGCAATAAAATAGAGTGGTTCGATCTGTAGCATATATTTTGCTGCTAGCTGATTAGTTTTATGCCTACACCAGTCACTGTGACAATTTTTTACTTTAATTTTGCTTGGCTGGGTAGTGAGGTATAGCAGTGTTCCGCAACCTTTTTTCACTAGAGGCACATTTAGAAACTTACTACATTTCCCAGCACATTGCAGTCAAAAATGTACAATAAGAGGTTTTCTTACTAGTTTTTTTTTATATAATATTATATTAGCAAAGTGTCTGATAGCCTTAACATATATATTCAAATTTGCAAAAACCAAAATCCTTTTTTATTTGTTAAAAACTTTGTTTTAAATAAATATTATTTTCCTGCGGCTCAACTAGCATTGTCTTGGAACAGTAGTCAGCCGCGGCACACTGGTTGCAGAGCACTTGTATATACCAGGGAAAAAGAATATAATTCAAAAGGACCTGTTAGCCACTGTCTGGTACCATGTTATCATGGTGGATCCAGCTAAAGACCCCATATCATTCAGAACAACGTGGGCAAGGAGTTACGTCTGCCCCGTATGGTGGATGGCTTCCAACACACAGCGCAGCACATAGAGGTTCACGAGGAAGGTGTTGCCGTGTCCGTTCTCGCTGTCACCAACAACGGGCATGTGCAACACTGGAGCAACATTCTAGCGTCCACAACCAATTTCACAGAAGTGAATCTCGAATCTTTTGACCCGACGGAGACTTGCTTCAACATAACTTCAATTCAAGTGAGTGTTTAGGATAGAATAATATATATTTATGTTTATTCCCATTAATGAAAGAAGCGTTAGTTAACACGCTGGCAATCGTCAGATCATCTAGCGACCACTGTGGGTTACCGAAGCTATTGCAGTGTGTGATTCACACCTTCCTTTAATTTAGTAGAACCCATTAATCCGCTGGGTTCAGGCAATGTTCGGTAAGTGCTTTGCACAGGTACATAACCAACTAGCTAGTGACCAGTTTCGAACCCACATTCCTTGGGCTGAAGGTGGCACACCACTAGACTTATCAGTCGAACAACATATATAACAAAAAAAAACTTGAACAAAATAATAAAGGGGTTAAAAATGCACAAATAATATTTCAAACACAACATGTACAACAGCAGGATATATAAGGTTTAGAATAAATGTCTCCCACAAATAGAATGTATTATAATGATGGATTGTTTACGCAGCCATTTGGATACCTAGTTGTCACTACTACTGGTGCAGTGTACCAAGTGCAAGCAAACCAGGTTTGTGTGTTTTTATTGTGGTGGTTATTTACAAAGGTTTTTGCTAATTTTTAGAGCATGTGCTGGTAATTATGGCTTTTTGACCTACAGGAACAAAAAAATCAGCCTAGGGTTCGGTAGATTCACCCAATCCTTTATTTCCTATGTGAACCCAACCTGTGTTATATCAGCTGTCTATATAGAAACCCATATCCAACCCACCAAGCTATTGTTCGAATTAATTTTGTTTTCAAAACAGGCTGCTATTACTTCTTACCAACTGCACTCCCCGAAGGGATTAATGTCAGGTATCAGTCGAAGAGTATCTTCATTTTTCTTCACTCCCACCTCGGATACAATCCAGGTAAGTTCATCGGTCATAATTCCTAATATCAGGAATACAATTAGATAAAGAGAATGTGCCGTATATACTCGTCGATAGGCCGCACTATTAGTTTTGTGTTAAAAAAGTTTAATTTAGAGTTTACTCGCCCATAGGTTGCACTGAAATCTATGGATTTAAAAGACCCTTTCCCTAGCTTTTTTGCATAGATAACTTTCTATTTTTTTTGTAGGGCTTCATATAAGCAAAATATATTTATCGACACCTGTACATACTCGCATATAAATTAAATACAAATTTGATTGAATGAAAAAGTAGATCATCATGATGTTAGAAATGTTATTTCAATCTGCTGTAAAAGCATACTGTTTTTATTTGTTTTTTCCACAATTATACTTAGATATTACCCACTGCTACTAAAATGCTTTATCAGTATATATTTTTCTTGGTCTTTAGGTTGTCCAAGCGACCTGCCGACCCGGCAAGGGGCATGGGGTGTTCGATGTACTGCTGCTCACAAGGTCTGTAATGCAACAATGGAAGGTGGTGGCCGGGAACCAGGATCCGTCCAAGATGAGCATGGTTGCTGAGATGGACGTACTGGCTACAATGGCACCAACATTGAACATTGTAACTATGACTTAAACTATGTTGGACCATCCATCAAACATTTTTTAGTTTAAAATTTTACATCTCCTTATTGAATAGGATAGGACAGGATATTCATAATTATCCCCATCAATGGGAAAACCAAGGGGGTTAACACATGGGCAATCGTCAGATCACCTCGCGCCCACCGTCGGATTACCGGAGCTATTGGTGTGTTGTGTATAATTTACACGTTTCTTTAATTCAGTAGAACCCATCAATTCGCCGGGTTCAGGCAATGTCCGTTGAGTTTCTTGCCCAAGGAAACAACTACGACCAGTTTCAAACCTACAACCTTTGGCTAAAAAGCAACGTACTAAACAACCAGACTACTCTGACCTACTATTTTTATGTTTGTGTATTTTAAATGCATTTATATAAAAGACACTTTATTATCTAAGCAAATGGATTAAAAAATTTGTTCACACTAATTTTAAATCCCTGCTTAGATTGCTGGTTTTTGTATCTTTACCCCCTACCACCCACCCACTTACCCACCTACATTATCAGAGCAACAGCAGTGATTTCAAAATCTGGCCGCTAGATGTCACATGCTCATCACGAAAGAACCTAATTGTTTGTCTCGTCGGTTACTCCACTGGAGGCACCATCGTGCGCTATGCTGTATGCGTCTTCACAGATATGAAGAATTCTGATTTCGACGTGATACAGCTTGATCATTCAACACGGGCAGAGGTAAAGGTATTTTACCACATATCTTTGTTCCAAGATGTCTAACCACAACTCTGTAAAATACATAGTTTTAAAATACTTTCTTTAAAGTTTATAGGTCGTTTTTTCTAATGAGGTAGTATTGGGGCATTGGGGGTAAAAACTTGTAAAATTAAAACCAACCAGCTAGTCGACTGTTTCCTTGGCCAAGTTACTGTTTAGCAATTGTTATACCCCAGTGTATTAAGGGTGTAGGCTAACCCTTGTATTTTTTCCATCCCAGAGATAACCAAGATTATGCTAATCTATCTGAATCTATCAAAACTGTCTTTTGTTGGCCATTCTAATACATTAGTATATGCATATGCAAACAGTTTTTAATAAATTCATATTTTGTGTCAGAGGGCATAATTAACTAGACAATCTGTTTGTTCCATAATTTAGAAAATATGAATATCCAGTTAGGATTGGTAACTCGGGAACCCCATTAGTTTCTGCTTCCAAAAAGATATACCAAGAGTGATTAGAAAGCCAGGGAACCAATCGTTTACACATGCAGAAACATATATATTAAGTCAAAATGAGTTTTAAAAATAGTGGTGGCTAACACGTGGTTGACACTCTCCATTCTTACTGCTGTGTTCTCCAGTTTTAAACATTTACCCGAATACCCCAACTTTAACCTGATTGTTCTTAGGTCACCAACCCCGATTTTTACCCGACCTTTAACCTCATCACCGAGGACCCTTCATCACGGTTCGTCGATCACATCGCTGTTTGGTCGGGTGAAACCCTCGTCCTCAAAACCGTGGCGCAGGATGGGAAGAACCATCATGAGGATTCGATTCCCTTCAGTAATTCAGGTAAATTAGTGTCAACTGCTGTGTGTACAGTGTGGCAACTCTTGTAGATTGGTTTTAACTGCCATCTATGCTGTGTGGCAACTCTTGTAGATTGGTGTCAACTGCCATGTATGCTGTGTGGCAACTCT
>CH000808.1:99016-109940 GCA_000149265.1 Ciona savignyi | reverse complement strand
TCCATCACTATTTCAAGGAGCCGAAAGGGGTTTGCCTGATCAAAAACTTTAAGAACCCTCGCTTTAGACAAACAGAGGAAAATCATCTTTACAGTAAAAATAGCTTTAGAACTTTCTTGTAAAACCTTGTGCTCTAAGTCTGCCTCTTATTTAAGAATAAAAGTATTGTGTTTAATCTTGGAGTAAATGAGTTATTAGTCACATGGGAAATCATCAAATTTACAAATTATACAGTTGAGTTGCTTTGGCATTATGTGGTCTCTAGTATACCTGCTGTGCATTTATCAACTTATGACGTGAAGATAAATCTGTTCTACTACCAATTCCCCCTTCCGCCCGTTCCCAGACGACTACCCCAGCGCACAACAAACCCTCCAGATGCTAGCTGCAAACGAACAGGAATCAGCTGAAGCCAAGAAGACATTCCTTAGTCTCGGGAAGCTAGCAGCTGTGTTTTCAGGGCAAGCTGACGGAACAATGGAAGAAAAAGTGAAAGGTTGTTTGTCTTCGTATATAAGCTTTATGGTGATATGTATGAAAAGATGTTCACTCCATGGCAAGGTCGGCAACCTTTTGCCTTTAAAGAAAGAGCCATTTTTACCGATAATGTGCAAAGTAAAAATCACTGGGAGCCGCAAAACGCATAATATTATTGCGTTAAAAATAGAAAACAGCATATGTGTGAGATAAAGACGCAAGTGATCTTCTGTTTGTTTCACTTATGCATGGGTATTAATTTTCGCTCGCTACAGTAGCAATAAAATCATGAAAAGCCGTATCAGAATGATAAAAGAGCCGCATGCGGTCTGGCCCTGCTCTAGCTCTAGGTCTATCCTGATAATAATAATGTAACATATCCCCATTTATTTTGACACTAGAATAAAATTCTAAATCGTCAACTCGCAACTGTAGTTTGTTAGACGTAACAACTATTTAAATCTGGTATTATAACAATCTCACATTATAATGCTGCTGTAATATTATAGACAGATTCAGTATTCCGACGCGCCATGTGTATAATAAAAATGTTATACTCCAGTTGAATAGAAAACCGTCGCCGTAAACGTTAATTAGTTTTTTATATGCGTATTCATGAGTAAATTCTAACTCGCAGGGCGTGCATCACTGAGTGACAACGCGAGTATTACTTGTATTACTCACGAGGATTTTTGGTCCTGATGTATTGCACTTGTTATCCCACAGTTGGGTTTAGCGGCCACGTCTAATTTTACCGGATTTTAATAATTTATGGTTTGTTTTTTAGACGTGTTCTAACGACTGTCGTTTTGCCGTTTTTTCCCGTTTTCCAATTTTTTTTAAAAATCCTGATTTATGTTTTGATCGTGGAAACAAAAAAAAATAAACTAAAACTAAACAGTCATAATGACCCTTTTCCTCCCAGACTTCAACGATGAGCTGATGATATTGAAATATCAAGGGAGCCTACCATCAGTGGTGCTGGACAGTATGCACACAACTATAGATGCGATGCCTGTGTACCCACCTAGCAAGCTTATACAGGTGACCATGGTGTATTACGTGAGCTCAAAAAGGTCCAACCAATGTGTGAAGAACTATATTTCAAACGAGCATCAGAAAACCGAAACGATCTTATAGTAAACATTAAACACTCCGAATTACTGTTAATTTTCAATTAACATTTCTTTTTTATGACTAAATTTTAGATCTTAAATTTTTAGCACATTTTTACATTTAGATTTTATTGTAAACATTTTTTATTATGCTGTATATTTAGCGACTACTAAAGTGATTATGTAAGGCAGGATGAAGTAATTGTTTTAATTATTTCTTTTAAAATGACATAATTGGAAATTCATCAATTATCCATCTTGATTGACTGTTTTGAGTTTGTTTCATGTATTCTGTGTAATTAATAATATACTAGGCCTATTAGCTAGCTCATAGCTAGCACACTTTTGCATGTTGCCTATACCCAGCAGACAAAAGTTAAACAAAAATAGTTCTGGTAACCTCATTATTTCTGACGCCACATTTTCCAGTGGTGATCTTTATGTCTTATCAATCACCACGCGAACTTTTTTGTTTCATCTTGTACTTGTGCCCTTATATTGACAAATCAGTAACCGACGTTTATGTACACAGCTTTACATCGGGGATGGGAACCAACAGTCAAACGAGGTCGATTTCAAGAAAGCTTTCGAGCTCCTTCAATACCTGGATGCAGAGGATGGAAATGAGGTGAGAAAGATCTAGATAATGCTTGGAGGGGAATTCCTAGAGAAGTACGTTAACCAACGGCTGGAGCCGTAGGGGGTTTAGAACCCCTTGGGGTCACAGGGGGTTTAGAACCCCTTGGAGTCACAGGGGGTTTAGAACCCTTGGGGTCACAGGGGGTTTAGAAACCCTTGGGGTCACAGGGGGTTTAGAACCCTTGGGGTCACAGGGGGTTTAGAAACCCTTGGGGTTACAGGGGGTTTAGAAACCCTTGGGGTTACAGGGGGTTTAGAACCCTTGGGGTCACAGGGGGTTTAGAAACCCTTGGGGTTACAGGGGGTTTAGAAACCCTTGGGGTTACAGGGGGTTTAGAAACCCTTGGGGTCACATGGGGTTTAGAACCCCTTGGGGTCACAGGGGGTTTAGAACCCCTTGGGGTCACAGGGGGTTTAGAAACCCTTGGGGTCACATGGGGTTTAGAACCCCTTGGGGTCACAGGGGGTTTAGAAACCCTTGGGGTCACAGGGGGTTTAGAAACCCTTGGGGTCACATGGGGTTTAGAAACCCTTGGGGTCACAGGGGGTTTACAACCCTTGGACCTCAGTAGCCCAAGTTCTCCCCGTAGCCTCGAGTCTCAGTATTTTATAAGTAAACTAATGTATGAAACGGTATCCATAAGGCAACTTTTACAATAGACTAAGCATAAGCTATGTATTCTTCCAAGAATAAGCTCCACACTGTATTCTCAAGGTGTTTTTAACAACCTCCCACTAGATGGAGGTAGACATAGAAGAGTGGAAGATGTTGATTTGGTGCAAAATGATCCTCAAGGATGGCTGGAACGACATTGACACCTCATCTGACCCTTTCGACACCTACAGCCACACTGTACTGTTCAGAACTATACAACTGGCCCAGTCATCCGGTATATTCTAATTTTATTTGCTGTTCCAATGATATTTTTATTTACTATTCATAATTTAGGCTGTAACTTTTTGCTTATTTTAGAACGAAATGGCTGTCATACTGCAGTTTTTTTTTAATTCATCTTTGTTGTTTTACTACATACCTTAATTGGTTAAAGCGTTGGGTTTCAGCCAAAAAGTTTTCAGATCAAAACCAGGTGCTGGCTTAGTCGGTTGTGTTTTTGGGTAAGACATTTTATGTATGACGCTTGAACCCAGTGCACTGATGGGTTGTATTAAAGCAGTATGAATGTCTTCTTCATATAAAGCAAAATGCAGAAGTTTACAAGACTATTTTATTACAACAGCTATTGCAGTATTTTGTGAATAATTACAACGTTCCTACTTAGTTTAGTTTAGTTTTTTTTTCCCAATATTAAATAATGGCAAATGAAACAAATTACCACATAGGAACAAGAAAAAAAGGTAAAAAACGTTGTTAAAACACGTCATTATCAAAAAAGGGATTTAAATAAATAAATACAGTAGACTACTGTTTAAGTTCATCCAAAACTCATGCTGTTTAAGTTACCACCGTTTCTATTTAACTTACATAGCTGCTCTTGTAGGAGGCGTTCAACTAATTATTTTCCCTATCTCTCCAATGCAAACTGACCTCACAAAAACGACTGTCACTCAAAATCCTGACATAGGAAGTCTTAGATTTTTTCACAATTTAAAATTGAAGCTTGGATCTGCAACCTAAACTCAAAACCCTACAAAATTTTGTTTAAAAATTTTGAGCCCATACCCCTTCGTACATCGGCAACTTTTTTACAACAAAACAGCTAGCAGATGCACATTCAACACCTTTATTTTACAAAGCACTGCTCCACGATTACAAAACTTTACAGCTAAACGAGAACACCGGCGCGCAGCCTAGCACATGCTGCTTTCAACAAAACAAACATTGGGGAATCACCACCATTGTTACTCAGCAAAACACTCGTTTAAAAACAATGACTCATGGAGGGTACCACTCGTCACATCCTGCCGTTCATAGAGGTCTTAATTGGTTATACGCCATCTACGAGCCGGTTACCGTTCTGGCTTGGTTTAAACTGCGTCGCCTTTTAATCAAAAGGTTGCAGGTGCGAAAGTGGTCGCTAGCTAGAGGGTTGCTGTTGACTGCTGCGGCAAGTACACTTTACGGACATTGCTTAAACCGAGCGGATTAATGGGTTCTACCAAATTGAAAGAACATGTCCATCATACACAACATACTGCAATCGCTCTGGTTACCCGACGGTGGGTGCGAGGTGATCTGACGATTGCCCGTGTGTTAACCCCCTTGGTTTTGCCATCTACGGGGATAAACATGAATATCCTATACTATCCTACATGCCCCTAATGACAAGTTACACCCCTTCAAGATATTCTAACCGTTTCACAATAGGATATAAAATAGTTGTTTAAAATCATGAATATTTTTTATTAGGCCTTCTAAGCGAGTTATTGCCAGATGTTGTGCAGTTGATGAATCGTCCAGAATTATCGGATTTAATAAAAAGTTCCAAATTTGAGTTCCTACTACGAGCAACTTTTGAACGAATTCATCGGACATTACTTACAACTTCCACTTAATAAGACAGAATATTACTTCTCTTATGCACTGCCATATAGGATGTATGAATTCTTAGCAGAAGTTCACCTCGCTTTTTCGGGTTTGTGCGGATTCAATTAAGATGTTCACGATCCAGGTTCAACCTTTGCCAATTTAAAGCGACATTTCCAGCCATTTGTTGATCTTTATTTCCATTTATATTCTTGTCCCTGTCTTTTTGTACTGCTAATAAAATCCTTTGATAAATGTTGTGGTTTGAATTGAATATAAGTAGTATACTAAACTTGTGAGTTTACACTTATCTGATATAACATACACCAGAAGCAGAAGGGGTTGTTTGGAGCCAGCAAGTTACCGGAGATTATAATAGTTTAAACTAAAACAGTACCGTTGTCTTTTTATAACATTTCAATAGATTCTGTGACGGTGAGCGCGAGGAAATTTGTAGATTTCAAGTGGTAAACTCCCTTTGCTTTTCCATTATCTACAGGGAAAAAATCTGAAATTTCGGGCATAGTTTTATCTTAAATTTTCCGACATTGATAATTGATAAATCCTTCAATGTTGATTTCCCTCACAAGTTATCCAACGTTAACGGTAAATAAATTATTTAATGTTGATTTTTCTCGCGAGTTATAGGATAGGATATTAATGGTTATTCCGGTTAATGGGAAAACTTAAGGTGGTTAACACACGGGCAATCGTCAGATCACCTCGCGCCCACCGTCGATTACCGGAGCTATTGCAGTGTGTTGTATATGATAGACAAGTTTCTTCAAATTGGTAGAACCCAATTATCTGCTGGGTTCAGGCAATGTCCTTAAAGTGCCTTGCCCAGGGACACAATCGACTAGCTAGCGACCAGTTTCTCACCTGCAACCTTTCGATTGAAAGGCGACGCACTTAACCGCCAAACTAATCGGCCGGACATCCGACAATAACTGTAAATAAATTATTCAATGTGAATGTTCCTCACGACTTATTCGGCGATAACCATGTATAAATCCTTCCATGTGGATTTTCTTACCGCGAAGATAGAAATGACACATTCTACCGTACCGCACGGCTATATAACCCGTTACCTTATGCTCAGAACAACCGTACCGCATACCTTGATGAACCGTAACGCATACCTCTATGAACCAGAACGGAGAGCTGAATAGGCAAATTGATTTTCATCTTTTAGCTACGTGCCCTGCAGCAAGTGTAGCATTTGGTTGCCGATTAAGCCCGTAGCTGCTTTAAACCATGTCGAACGGTACAGACCAAGTGCATAATACGGATTATGACTATTTAATCAAGTTTTTGGCGCTTGGTGATTCAGGTAGGACTTCTTACGTGTTATAGTTTAATCATGGAACCGGCATGAATCGGCTTCCGATAGTGGTTATGCAATAATGTATTCAGTAAAAATAGTTTGTGTATTCCCATTCTTGGGGATAAACATGAATATCATTTGCATTCATGATTAAATAACACAACAGTCTGCCGCATGGTCTAATATTTCATTACGAGACCTATGGCTATGCCATAAAGCATGCAAAACACCTTGGCGACATAAGCAAAACTACCCTATTTATCACATCCCGACAAAAATGTTGGATTACAAAATTTTTAATTACAAATTTGAAACTAGTTGATAGTTCTGGTATGTGTTGAAGATATAAAGAAAGTAAAAAAAAGAGTACAGGCCGAATAGCTTAGGAGTTTAATATGTCGCCCGTTCAGGCGAAAGGTTAATTAAATAAAACTGGGCGCTATCTAGTCAGTTTAGTATATTACATGGACATATTAATGGTTTGTTCTTATATTACAACGTCTCAATTAAATACAACACATTGCAATAGCTGAGTTAACCTAGCTAGCTAATCTGACTATTGCATGTGTGATTAAACTCATTGCATTTTCTTTTTACCGGGATAAAACATAAATATTATTTTCCATATTCTGACTATATAGGGTGTGTACACTGCAATAGCTCCAGCTACCCCAGGACTGTGGATATAAAACAATCTGATGGTTTAATGAGTTATATTTACTGTTCTTGTCCCACGCATAAAGTGACATGTCCGTCTAAAGTCAGTTAAACAAAAAATCAAATTTCAGGTGTCGGAAAAACCTCATTCTTGTTCCAATACACTGATGGAACATTTGAGACGAAGTTTGTTACGACGGTCGGGATTGACTTCAGGGAGAAGCGCGTGGTGAGTCTTCCATTTAATACACTGATAGTAGGTTGGAACAGAAGGTTCTGGATTCAGGGACCACTGTTGTTAGGTTATTTGGATCATTTTTTCTTAGTTTAGCTTTTCTTGATAGTCAAAACAAGTACCTGTATAAAGTGAAGAACTTTGGAAGTTAAGAAACAGGCAAAGAATGGAAAAATACAGTCGTTAACACAATAATTATAAAAATCTAAATTATGTTTAGCTTGAGCAGCAAGTAGGTCTTCAGACAGGCAAAAGGTTCAGAATTAAAACCAGCCAGTGACTTGACAGTGTCCGTTAGAATGTAAATTTAATCATGAGAGTGATACAGATATTATTCTGCCTGAAATGTATTAATCCTTCATTTTCCAAAATTTGATAATTTGGCTGTTCTATTTGGTTCATGTAATTTAAATTATTTTTATCTGGTCAAGTCAAATTCAGCACAGTTTTTAGGGATGTAGTATAAGTGTGTAGTATGTGCAAATCTTGGGGTACTTTTTATGACATACCAATTTGGTTAGTTTAATATTTATGATGCAATTTAGGCTCGTATCATCACTTTTGACTACATGGATGATTATAGTTATGCTATTTCTATGTTTATTTGGTTAACTATTATGTTTACTACCACAGTTAATGTTCACTATATAGGTGGTTAGTTTTTAATTGATGATACAGTTTGGGCCCCCCTTAATCACTAGCTACATGGATGATTATGCATATGCCATCCCTAAATATATTTGAATAAAATAATATTCTTTGAAATTCTTGAATTTTCAAACCCACAGAACTACAGGCCGCAAGGGACCGACTCCGGTCGCGCCCAGCGAGTCCATTTGCAACTGTGGGACACAGCCGGGCAGGAACGGTAATCATCTACCTGATTAATATTAATGATGTTATTATGATGCCTGCATGTTTTATAATGCCGCCAGGATTTAACAAATGGGATAATGACGTCTATACCCACTTACTGTACCGGTATCCCACAAAATCTTTGTGTGACTCATTCACACATTTTAGGAGTGCCTTTTCAAACAATATTTTATCGTCATGCATTTACACCCTATTTCCTTTAATAATCAAATCCTCTGGTGACCAATACGTGTCATGATTTAAATAAACTTTTTACCGGCACTTTTGTGTTTGCATAAGGCACACTACAGCATCCACAGTTAACTAGTAATGGCATAGCTTTGTTTGTTATCTGGGCGGGCCAACTTTCGCTATTCAGATCTTAACGGTTTCTATGATCTTACTATTTTTGTAAAAAAATGTCCACTTTTAATTACAGGTCTTAAAATGGTTTTAACACATCATTGTTGTGTTTATTGTAAATTTTTATTGTTTTGCGACATACTGATATGTTTTTTTAATTATTTATTCACATTACTGGTAGCGTTTAAAAGTGATGGTGGTGAAATATGAGAAACTAGGTTGTGCAGTATAACGATGTAGATGTAGCCATGGCCACTTCATTTTAGTGGCTACGTCTCAAATGACATTTTGCCCATAAATATTGTGTGTCTGGAAATGAGGGTTGGATTTTGTTTTAACCTGTGAGTCAATATGCATAGCATTTACTCCCACACTCCCACTTAATAATTTATAAATAAACATCAGAACCAAAACGATCAATGTTTTTGGCAAACGGGCAATGCAGACTCGTCTTATATAAGGCATGGGCAACATTCAGCCCGTGGGCTGTGTCCGGCCCATGAAGGGATTTTGACCGGCCTGCAGACTGTATCTAAACATACCCTGTAATTAAGATATTGATTACTATTCATGTAATAATCCGGCCCACCAAGAACTTTATTTTCCTCTGGCCTGCCGACTAGAGAAGTTGCCCACCACTGGCTTATATGATTGAATGCTTATATTTCACATGTTAGTAAAGACCCTAGTTATAACACATCTTATCAACATAATTCTCCCATCCCCACACTCAGGTTGCTTCATGTGTGTTTATATATAGAACTTTTGATTGATTAATTTGAATCAAATGACCAAAGCCAACCGCTGTTCAATCTCATGCTCAAGTACATATTTGTACTTGGCTTTCAAAAAAGACAGAATCTTGCATAAGTATTATAGTATAACGAAGAGTCCTTTAAAATTTGTGATGCATATTATTTAATCCCCCCACAGGTTTCGAAGCTTAACCACCGCATTCTTTCGCGATGCCATGGGATTTTTACTTTGTTTCGACCTCACCAGTGAACAAAGCTTTCTTAACATCAGGAACTGGTTAGGTATCTAAGTGTTACATTGCCATCTCTAACTATATAGCCTATAGGATATTCATTCTTGTCCCTATGAATGAGAAAACCAGGGGGTTTAACACAGGGGCAATTATCAGATCTCCTCGCACCCACCGTCGGGTTACCGGAGCTATTGCAGTGTGTTGTGTATGATTTCCTTCAATTTAGAAGAACCCATTAATCCACTGGGTTCAGGCAATTTTCGTTAAGTGGCTTGCCCACACAACCAACTAGCTAGTGCCCAGTTTCAAATCTGCAACCCTTCAGGTGAAAGGCAACACACTAATCCAATGAGCTAATCACTATATAGTTATATTTATAGCCTAAATATATATTGGTATTAATTGGTTAAAACTGTTTGAAAAGAATTTGGTTTTGTTTGCGTTAAGTTATTGCTGTTATTTTGATTAATCAATTCAAATTCGCTCGATCGAAACAAAAACGGTTTGTTAGTAGAGTAAATGCAACATTGACTCA
The DNA here is from genome assembly GCA_000149265.1 of Ciona savignyi. Lineage (NCBI taxonomy): Eukaryota > Metazoa > Chordata > Ascidiacea > Phlebobranchia > Cionidae > Ciona > Ciona savignyi. The sequence goes on along the minus strand of CH000808.1, from coordinate 100,264 downwards.
ACCAGTATTTATATATTTTCTTTCCATTTTCTAATATGGGAGTTGTCACCAATGTCCTGTAATTTGGATATTTACAGCTAGTCGGTTGTGCTCTTGAACAGACATTGCGGCAACCCAGTAGCTTAATGGGTTTTACTAAAAAAAAAAAAATTCCAAACAAACACAACACACTGCAAATACTCCTGTAACCCATGGTGGGCGCAAGGTAATCTGACGATTATCTGTGATATAACACCTTATGTGTTTTCCATTTCTGCGGACAAACATGAATATCCTATCCACTTTTCCTGTCCGTGTTCTCATCCATAAATTATAACATTTTGTTTTGATGAAACATCCGTTTGTTTTGTCAAGCGCGTCATATTATTGTATTTGTCACGCAGATCAGTTAAAACAACATTCTTATTGTGAGACGCCGGATATCATTCTATGTGGGAACAAGTGTGATTTGGAAGATCTACGAGCCGTGTCCGTGGAAAGAGCTGAGCAATGTGCTGAAGCTTATGGGTGATTGGACTTTCATATTTCAGATTGGGCTTTAATATGTTAATTTCTGATAATGGGTATTGAGCTTAAATAATTTGATTTCTGGTGGTGAAAATTGGGCTTAAATATGTTAATTTCTAAAAGGTTTTTGGACTTTCATATTTGATTACTGGTGGGGATAGTTTGACATTAAATATGTTGAATTCTGATGGTTAAAATAAAATAATTAATTTTAATCACCCTGTCACTAGACTAAACTGCGGCTTACCAAGGGCTAAAAAAAGCTGGTTGTTGGTTTTGATCCCGCAACCTTTTGCCTAATCATTCCTCTCGGCACTAATTATTTTTCGAGCTCTTACCGTTGTCCGGCCAAAACGAATGTGTCACGGTAGTTCTCGTTGTACTTCTCAACAAGCGCACCGTATTTTCCATTCTTGAGCTTTGAGTAACGGTGTTGAGTATATTGAGTATTGTACTGTGTATTGAGTATTGTACGGTATATTAAGTATTGTACAGTGTATTGAGTATTGTACGGTGTATTGAGTATTGTACGGCGTATTGAGTATTCTACGATGTATCGAGTATTGGACGGTATATTGAGTAATGTACGGTGTATTGAGTATTGTACGGTGTATTGAGTATTGTACGGTGTATTGAGTATTGTACGGTGTATTGAGTATTGGACGGTATATTGAGTATTGTACGGTGTATTGAGTATTGTACGGTGTATTGAGTATTGTACGGTGTATTGAGTATTGTACG